>JAANSO010003370.1:0-11571 GCA_036507315.1 Lepidocyrtus fimetarius | reverse complement strand
TCCGAGAGAAAGGAAACTTAAAATAATTAAGTAACTCACGAATATTGAAACGCTTTTTGATATGTACATGAAATAGATTCAGTACTATCCTAAGAAGGTATATATATCTTCATAGTTTCACATCCAACACCAGCTTTTGAATTCATCAAAGTTAGTTCCTAATACATCAAATCCGATATATGTAATTAATTGCGATTATTGCTGGAGAAAGTTGTGTTTATATTGACGTTGTTTTATCGACAAACTAGCAATTTCTTGGTTATCATTTAATTTGTGTTTCAAAATCCGCTTTTAAATATTTCAGAATAAATTTGGAAAGCTGCGAGAGATTAGATAAGTTCCAGTAAAATCTTAAAGGTCAGCAAGAGAACGTGCTCTACTAGAATGAAAAAAGTTTACTCCGATGGGCTCCAAAGATGATAAAAGTGATTCGCGTAGAAGTAGGGAACCTCCAGTGCTTCACTAAATAATCAAAGAGGAATCATCCAACCTCTTCAGCAGTGAGTGTGTTCTTGCAACTCCTTTGCGAAAACGTAGCCTTCATAGGATAACGTGAGCACCTCGCAAGACGAGGACTTCAGATTCAGACAACATGAATTACCTGGAAATAACTCTTTTCATTGCAAGTAAGGATATTGATTTGATCTAGACTTAATGCTAAAAATGAAACCTTAAGCCTTGATCAATTCAGTTTGAAACAAAATACAAAAAATACATATCAGAGGAATTAATTTGTTGGGAATTAATTTTTTGCAGTAATCTTTCCGTTGTTTAGCAATACCGATGGGGCGGACGAATGTCGAAGTAAGTTGCACTGAGCGGATGAACTATAATTTTAAGAAATTCACGAGTATTTTTATATCAAGTTGAGTAGAATATTATGTGCATACACATTTCAAGCTTCGATTGATATATAAAATTAGATTAAGAATTTGCACAAAATGCATAAGATAAAATGATGATCTATTAAGATTTTGTAGTTTTCTTTAAGAATATGATAAGATTTACTTTACGACATTTTCATACTTGATAAAAAGTATGTCGACGCATAATCAATTTAGCTGGATTTTGAGAATATTAATTATTTTTCGATATATTCATTCATATGATTTTTCTGTTTTGTTTATGGTTTGTGTGTGACTGACCTGAATTTCATCAACCTTCTTGTTCTACTACTTCTACCACTACCACTACTACCATTCACTACTACTTCTCTGCTACTACTAACTTTTAACATTATTATGCCAATTGGACTAACGAATGATGAAATCAAAAAATCCACACGAAAATTACACAAAAATAAACTAACAAAAATCAATCTTGTATCGCACGCGTGTGCGAATTCAATTTTTGGTGAAAAACATTGCAATTTTCTTAGGATATTTGGGTAAGTCAGGAAAAACTAATTTTCTTTAAATGTCAGAATATAAAAGATGCACACAAAAACCGCTAGAGTAATCGAGCTGTTGTAGATGTGACTTCAAAGTGTTTTTATGATACACTTTGCTCTATGTGTTAGTTACTATTTTTATCCAATTTCTAGTAAATTCCTTATCCTTATTACCAATTTGTCATATCAATAGTAAACCTTACACTATTGAGCTGACCTTACCCTGTGTCAATGTACTTTTGTTAGTTTCATGTGTGCTAAAAATATTGGAAATCCGTCCAGAGAGAAAGTTTCTGCACGCTTGTAACTTTGTAATAAATTGTAGCGAATTTGTAATATTGGGAACGAAGTGCTCTTTTTGCGTGCATGTCTTTGTTGTTTTTAGCTTGCGCAAAATAATATTTCTCAATGTACTAACAAATGTAATAATCATTACCGTTGCTTTGCATTAAATTTGTTCAGGAATGCCTCCAAAGTGCATGTCAGCTATCAACAATATAATGCAATGTTTGTTTGTGTATTTTTTGCGATTGTTTCTATAAATTCAGTTAAGTTTAGTTGGGTTTTTTTTGTTCATGTTTGATTTTTAAATACCAATTTACGCAATAAATAAGTTCTAAAAATGACCACAAGGAAAATATTAAACAGTTTAGATAAGCATGGAAAGACACAAGGCAGGATAAAGCATACGTAACGTGTTCATTTTTCTTTTTTAGAAGCACAACTGTTACATCACTTCAATTTCTGTTTTTATTAAGTTCAGTAGAATATATTTTGTGGTAGTTAAGCATTTATCAAACAAGCCACAAACTGCAATCTGTTTCAGAATCCTATTCGATTTATTATTTCAGTCTACATGATCCATTAACGAGAAAGTAATATTTGAACCCACGCTATTACTGATTTAAAACAAAGAAAGCTATATTATCTAAATAAAATAGACGTTAGGCTTGCAATTTTAGGAAGGCAAAGAGGGAGGATAGACAAAAAGCAAGGTTTTTGTGAAAAAGCTCAAACCATTGATGGCATTAGTTGGCTGTCTACTAATAGTATGACATTGGGGTAAATAAACGTTTTGTTCTGCCTACTCGTCTTCTGGCACTCAAATAAGTGACCTTCAATAAATGTATTTATAAATCAAAAAAGCAAATTTTGAATTTCAGTAATATTATAGCCGTGCTTACAACAATTAATATGCGAATCGTTTAATGAGACATAAATCGACTGGGATGTCATGTCTAGGAAGGAACAACTCCTATTATTAGGCATATCACCGAAATTAATCGTTTAGATGAACAAAAAATATTAATTTTAAAATAATAGTTAAATAATAATGACCTATTGAATTACCTATTCTAAATTTGACAACCTGTATGAAAGACTGAATTACTTGTAAATACGGCATGAAAACGAATCTACAATAGGTAATTTCTATTACTGGTACATTATAATCTAGAATGTAGTCGTCTTGCAATTAGATTTCCATGCACTTTCTCTAGATCCGTGTTCACAATGTATATAAATGTTCACTATTTCTGTTTCATGTTGTATTAATATTTATAGCAATAGTTTGTTAAAATGTATACAACCACTCAACATATATACAATGACAATGCAAATTTTTAAAAACAAATGTGAAATACAAAATAAATATTTTCTGCTTATTTTTAAAATGACAGCTCAAAGGCTCCTATGTTATGACTGTGACAGCAGGTATGACTCATATTGTGGGGACCCATTTAATAGATCGCTACCTCAAGAACTAAGGCCACCCGCAAAGGTAATTTATAAAATCAATAAAATTTTGCAGTGCAGAGTCTGCATATTATAATATTTTATAATCATGTATGCTTTTAAATAGGTCTGCCATGGGTGCTGTGTCAAATTTGTTCATAAATTTCCAGATAGTAAGTATATATCGTGTTTTGTTTTGTAAGATACATTTACAAAATGGAGAAAGTTTTAATTGGATTTTTTTATTTCTCAGGCGAGTGGGTTCAGCGATCCTGCACAGAGAATATAATAATTAATTATTTTATGGTAGACCACGTTTGTATGAACGAAGGTAAAGGTCATGGCCAAATGTGCTTCTGCGAACATAATCTCTGTAACGGAGGCCCTTCCATAGTTCAACTTTCAACAAGTCCACTTTTACTAATATTTAAACTTGTCTTTTCAGTTTCTATTAGTTTACTGATAGGTCCACTCCTATCTCAAGCGTTTCATCATAATCTAACGTAAATCTTTAGAGCGGTTGTCCACGATGTTAAAGGAAATATGATGGACAAGCGAGACAAAGAGTACATCATCTATGTATATTATCTGTAATTTAATACTCTTTTTTATCCGTACATTCAAACTTTTAAAATTGCCAGTTAACCAACCAACGAGTGCTATAAAAAGTATTTGTAACAACAACGAAATATATTATAGAAGAAACCCACTTGCACTCTATGTATCAAATAGCATATTATGCAAGCCCTTAATTATTGAAAAAACGTTCATAGAATATCTAGTGAAGCATCATTCCTATGATTTATAGTTAGCACTGATTTTAATTTAACAAAAATTGAAACTTTTGAATTGATCATCTAGTTCCAATCCAGCAACTATTAAACTATACCTACCACTACATTTCACACGAATACTACGAAAACCTGGTGCTTCTACTTTTACCATAATTGANACTATTAAACTATACCTACCACTACATTTCACACGAATACTACGAAAACCTGGTGCTTCTACTTTTACCATAATTGATAATATAATACTTTAAAATATACACCGACACACAAAATTGTATACATAAGACATACGTATTTACTACTCTTGCAAAAATAGGGCTTAACAATGAAAGTGAAAATAATCAAGATTCATTATTACTAACACTTATCAAAACGAAATACGGGCAATAAAAAGCTTTACTAAATCAACACAACAAAGCTCATCGCTGTTGCTTTCTTAAAATTTATTTATTCAACAAGGAAAATAAACCTTATACGTAACCAATATAAGTATGAAGTTAGTATTCACCAATTTATGAAACACTACCAAAATATTCCAAATAAAAATAGTTTAACAAATCTTGTGCAGCAAAACGGCACGGTTTCTTGTCCAAATATTGTTCTAGTTTTACAAAATGGAAGCCTTAACAGAAAACATATATGCGTTTTGTAAATAGGATATTATATTATTCTTAATATAATTAAATTAATAATCTCGAACGTAGATCAATAAAGCGGTTTTTGGTCACAAAGGTAGGCAGATCAACAGGCCAAGTTATTTTTATTATGCTTCAGATTCCACGAATAATCAGCTTCAATAACTTATTCTACTATGTAATGTAACCGTAAATGACAAACAGAAATTAGGTGTTCACAATGGAAAGATCGTAAGAGAGATCCAGCAGGTCCTGGTTTTTGTCTTTAAAAGCTCCAAATAATGATATTATTGACTAAACGTACACAAATTAATGACACATACACATATGCAACAAATCCAATAAGAAACGCAATAATACAATAATGTAGAATTGTATCATCATATGCACTAAATGCTTAGGAATTGTTTTAATTCACACTTCATTATCTACCTCTGTTTTTAATGGACGTTTGAATTTGGAATGGCCTTGCATAACTTCCTGAAGTACATATATAATAGTTTACGTTTTGTGATTAAAATTTTATTTTCATTCAGTTTTTTGTTTTTCTACAATTACATTTATTCCTGAACATTCAACCGGTAAAGTAGACCCTAAATGTGTGTTGATTAATCAAATACCTAGCTGTTATCTAGATAAGTTCTTTACAAACACCACCTCCAAAAAATCAACATGTAACTTCACTATTTTATTCTGCTGCGATGCACCGTATGAACAATGTAAAAACGTAACAACGGAAGTGTAATAAATGTAATAAATAACCCATTTTATGCATCGAATTGTATTGGGGTAGGAAGAGATTGTATTTAGATTCTTTTGATAGTTGCTTACTCAATCTTTTTTACTTGTAGACCAATAAGACATCCTATTTCTGGAGAGAAAAAAACGTTACTTGTGTTGAAATTATATTCAAATAAAAATGAACGTAATATAATGTGATAAGGTTTTTACCGGTTCTCATTTCTTTGTCAATGTTTCATAGATGCATAAATAAAAGCCATAGTTTAAAGAATCAGTCATGCTTCATGATTAATTGGAGTGAAAGTTTATTTTGTCGCATTCGATTTTTTGTCTCATCCAACGCATTCAATTATTTTATAATATACATAAGCACGCAGTATATGTACCTATACAATACAATATTATTTTTCTTACACAGGCAAGTGACACCGACAACTGGAGAGGTTCAAATCTGTAATTCTTGTCCTCGCAGATTGCATAGCATATAGAATCTGGAGGTTGCTGGACCGTTGCAACGTTTTATAAAAAAATTGAACTATTTACTTTACTATATAGTTTCGTCGTGCAGTGCAATACTAAATAGACGGTTTGTTTAACAATAATCTTAATCTTTTTATAGCTATCAAACTACAAAATTATAATTTTTATTGTTCAATCCTGAAGCTACATTGAGCTTACAAACTATATATGTATTGCGATCAGTAAATAGCAAAAGTAACATGGTTTGAAATGTAACATTGATACTACCTATACACAATATTATTATAATGTATACATCTATCTATTGCTCAATTTCACATGAAAATGTTTTACGCGAATCGAATATCTTTAGAAGGAACTATTAACTTAAGTACAAGACTTAAAATTGAACTACCTTTATGTTAGAAACATCTCAACAGCCAACAACCTAATGTAAGTAGTCATAATAATGAGAAACCTCAGGAAATCTACTTTTTTACAGTTTATGATAACCCCTGTTTACAACTATTTTCATTAATCAAACCAAGCCTATCACATAACGTAATGTCCCTCTCTGAATTCTATGTTTAATGTTTATCAATAGATACTATATACCAATAGATAACTTTTCTTGTCCGAATATTAAGTATAAGCAAATAAACACAGTTTGAGAGTTACTCGTTTCAAAAACCAGTGATACAAACCGGATCTGCTAGTTAACATTTTCATTCACTGACCTATCTATTACTTTTTACAATCGGCCCTGAACGCAATGGGTCAATCAATAATTGCTGTCAGCTAAGATCTTCCCTTGTTTTTAAGTTAAGTTGTGCACTTTAACTTTTCAATAAGAATAGGTAATTCAGACAAAATGAATTGACTAGATAAACTTAATGTATTTGTAGCTTCAGAGGACATTCACTGCTAGTACTCTGCATCCATAAATGCGCAATTTGTTTATTGTGCTTTGAAAAATGAAAACTTTAAATTTACTACAAAAATGTCACTATATTTTCTGAAACTGAAAATAATATCACTAAAATCATCATTCTATGTGTAGAAAAAATCAATGTCTTCAAGTAAACTTTTAAACATTTTCCATCATTTTCAAACAAAATGATGGAACTTTACTCGTATCACCAAAGATGGGTCTCACGAATTTCACTAATGATTTGAGAAGCCTTTTGGAGAGCCTATTAAAACAATTAAAATTGGTTAATATACCTACTAGCAATTAATATTTAAACTTTAAATATTTCAAGCGTCAACTTACTTTCAACATATCTGCAGCTTCCTTCCTACGCTGAGCAATGTGTTCTGACTCTGCCAGTAAATCTTCGATTTGATCTGGCTTATACAGTTGGCTGACCTAGATATACAAAATAGAGAGACCTTTAATATTTTAACATTCAAAAGTTAATAATAATACTGATAATGCTAAATTCCTTTTTTCTTATCCTTACAAGTTCAGATTGCAAGTTATCTTGTACATAATTTACGAGGAAGTGCATGACAGCTTTAGGTACACTATCTTGAATAGACTTTCGGACAATCGCAAAATATGATTTTATTAGCCTTTCGATGACTTTGCAGTCCCTCATTTCCTTTTCGCTTAGCTGATAACCTGCAGATGCAGCATCAGCCGCCTGAAGTAAATTAACAGATTGCTTCTTTGGGGAAGTAACTGGTTTTACCGCTGCAGAGTCACCCATTCCACCATTCAAACCGTTTTGGGGATCAGATCCGTTTGATACTGGCGTTGTTGGTGCCGGAGTTATCCCTTGGTTGTGCAAAGGAGAGTTTTCTAATGATTTTCCAATTACATTCCCGAACCAATTCTGAATAAAAAATCCACCATATTAAAAATTGCCTAATGAGATTTTTACTCAATATTATTCGATTCAAAAATAATACCTTTGTAGGGGCTGATATATCGATTTCTCCGTTAGTAATGGCATTAAATGAGGTGGGGACAATTTGTGGTTGTTTTTGCCGCTTCTTCTCTTGTTCATGAAAATGAGCATTATTATCGGAGGATCGGAGCAACATATCAGTTTCTCGATGGAAGTCTGGGTGTTTGGTATTGATGTAAGCCAGTTCTATTGATACCAGATTCTCCACCATATCATTTGTCTTAGGCAACCTTCTTCGGAGCAACTGTGTAACAACTTCAATAATATTTTCATGAACTTTTGGGAAGCGAAGCATTTCCTGCTGAACCTCTGTACCACAATGTTGAATGATTCGTTGCATTTCCTCGTGAACTAGCTCTACACACCGTAAAGAAGGTTCTTCCAAACGACGAATTTGTCTTTTGACTAGGAGTTCAAATGTTACCTGCGTGAGAAATTATAAAACAATTAAGTCCAATAATAACTCTTTTTTTCTAAGATAATAAAGTGTTAAATAATTGATGGAAGCTATTAATACCTCCGGAACAAATAGTGCTGGTCTAGGGCCAGTTGCATTTCGGATCGCAGTAAGAATATCCAGCTTGGTAAGATTGCTGACCGGATCGATTGATAACAATGTGTTGCCAAAAGTCTCATGGAAAATATAGCAAATTCGAGCACCGCCACACAGTTCAGCTGTTTCAATATTTCTTGATGTTCCGTTAATTGTCGCATTGTAGGCTGAAGCAAACTTTGTGATGATTTGTAATAAAGTTTGAGATTTATCACGGACGTCTTCCCCATATGACTGCAGAACAGTTTGGAACTGGGATATCATGACATTTACCCTGGTCTACAAACAAATTAGTAAAAATAATTTAAGACTGTTCCCATATTAAGTAAGTACTTTTGTGCTTGATTCGACATAAAATCTATGTACCTTTAGTTCCGGTAAGCAGTCTCTAATATGATGCATCAACAACCTATTCAGTGTTTTGGCTAAATATGGAGTTCCATTCCTGGAGGCGAGTGTTGGATATTTCCTTTGTAAATATGCCGCTTCGTCATTCATTGCATCTTCAATTGATTTCTTATTTTGGATATCCAACTGAGATCGATTCACAACTCCAATGATTCCTAATTTAACTGGAACAACTCGACCACATAATACATCTACTGCGTCTGTTCCTGCATCCATTAAATCCAACTTGGTTACAACAGCCAAAGTTCTTCTACCGTCAGGGTCAGCATCCTTTGCCAACTTCAAACTTTCCGATGTAGCCATATCATTATTTGCTGAAGATACAGCCAGAATTATACTATTTGGATTTCTGATATACGAAAGAATCAAAGTATTTATTTGATCTTCGATATCTTCCGGCTGATCCCCAGCTGGAACTTTAACTATCCCGGGTAGATCAACAACCGTTAAATTCACAACTTTTGTAGAATAAATTTTAAGGCTAATAGGCTCTGAGCATATTCCCTTGTTTGTTCCAGCTTTCCTTTCAGTTTCTCTTTCTATTTCTTCTCGCACATCATCAAAATTAGTGAAAATCCGTTCTGGTTTGTGAAGGAAGCGTGCCCATTCATCTACATCAATGGTCCCTGAGACAAAAAATCATTTTATTAATTTTACTTCAATCACAAAGATTTTTTAAATCTGGCTTTACATTTTCAATCGTATTTTTGTCTGCTTCAACAAAACTTCTCCTTAGCTTGTAAAGACGTAAATATTATTATTATGTGACATACCATCCAGGGATGTCCTATGTTCTCTATCTTCCTTTGGAGCATAAATTAACTGGAGAATTGCTGGACATCTTGTCACAATCCCGGTTCCTCTTGGAAGAAAGGAACGTCCCACTAACGCTTCTAGAACAGAACTTTTTCCAGAGCTCTAAAATATAAAGATACAAGATAAAATAACGCATTTTAATGAGAATTATAAAATAAAATAAATTATAAAAATAGTGTTCACTTACTTGGGCACCAACCACAACGATTTGTGGTAATTGTATTGAATCTGTTCCAATCGTGTTAAAAACATCCTGCAACTTATTTATTATTGGAATTAAAGCCTCCATCCTTTCAATTTTTGTTTCTCGTGCTGCCATTCCCGTTGTACCAGCAAAATGAAGATCGTTTTGTTCACTCCACAGAATGAAACCACCAGACGTCAATGGATTTTTATTCTATACGATCCGAAAACAAAGTTTCATTTAGAATTATTTATAATGTTAATATTCGATTTTAAAAAGTCTAATGTAAATAGTTTTGTCAGAATCAATAGGCTTGAAAACTGATGCACAACTGCACTACAGCAAGTAAGTCCTAGCTAATTACACTAATGAGCTACTACATATTATTGCCCAAATGAATTTTGTAGCAAACCTACTATGTAGTAATTAATATTAGTCATACTACTACACTTCCTCTTTATTCTTATCAATAGTCACGAGGACCAAAGATGACCTCATTATGAGGGCCTATTCCAATTTCAAACTTCCAGATCTACTTTTTATACACATTATTAGTATGCAATCTTTTTGTGTGGTTTTTTCCTAATCAATGCTCGCAAAAATTGCATCAGCAACTAACCCAAAAACAAACTTGACATGATTAAGATATTGACAGTTACTAAACAGACCTCCTCTGTGAGTGAATTTCAACTGAAACAAAGGATTTTCCTCGTCCATATTAAAAACTTTTACAAAGTACAATTAAAATTTAACTAATACATGGCGAATTGGAATAGCCTAATTTTTATGTCCACCTATATATCGCCTAAAGTCTTTGATTTATCCTATCACAAGTCTATTGATTATGTAACAGCAGCCTATTTGTACCAGGCATAGATAATAATAATTTACAGTATTTACGAATTCAAAGTTTTCAAACTTTATCCATTTACTTACATCGGAAATTCATTCGCTACAAATTTCCAAGCCAGTGATGATAACTTCGCTTTACAATATAATTGCAAACTGATTATGAGGACGGACCAAGAGGGATAAGAAGAAAGAATTCGTGTTATATGAATGAATCCATATTCATATAGGCCAAACCAAAGCTACAGTCCTAAACTCAACTTCATCAGCCACCATTTCTTGCATAAGTAGAGGGGATCGGAGTGTATATAGAAGTTTTGTGAAGAAGAGTATTAGAGAGAGTGAGTATTAAAGTACAAAGTTATAATTTCAACCGAACAAGGATCTAAAAAGAGCGAACGGACCAGGAAAGACCAATGCAATGCCAAAAACTATGAAATGAACTGAAGGAGCTGTTATAAAGGTAGATGAGCGCGTGACGTAACATCTAATATAGCACGTTAAATGGCAATAATAAGTACAATTCTTGGAGGAAGTTCCAAAGAGAAGTTTATGCCAACAAAGGAATAACTATCTTTCCCTACTTTTTGACCGGAAGTTTAATGTTACATAATTTATGTATGTAGAGATGATTGCTATATTTCCATGTTATATTGTATGCTTCAGCTTCATTAAACCTTAACGATTAGCTTTTAAAAGCTTATCCTAAAACCTTAAAAGTTAAAAGAAAGTCCGTTACAATGTCATGTTTGCTAATCACTAATTAAACTTACCGATCAGTTACTTGATAGTTGAATTTTTGGAATCCTAAGTTAAATTTTTTAATAATTCTCATTGGTTTGAAATTGCACTAATTCACGTAATTTAAATTAATTTTTAGCACGATTAACACTTTAATTTTAGTTTACTAGTCTAGGTTGGTTAGTTAAAGTTAATTGAGATAAAATCTGCTGTTAACTTCCTCCCATCGGCTGATAAAAGAAAAGATTTTTTGGATGAGATGGTGAAGATTTCATGTGCATGCTTTCATGTCTCACACAGCATGTCAGCTGTTTACCTCTCCGTTCTCGCCGGATTACAATTGATTTTAGTGGA
>JAANSO010003369.1:0-11579 GCA_036507315.1 Lepidocyrtus fimetarius | reverse complement strand
ACGTAAAGTTTCTTTTGGATATGAAAGCAAGACTAATTGTTTTCATGATTTGAAAAGGTTTCGATATTGAAGCTCTGCATATGTTTAGTATTTGTAGCATCTCTTTTAAATGTTTCATCATTTCGATTAATAATGTATGCATTTGTTATTTTTGGAAAATGGCAGATAGATCTTTTTTACTTGTTTAAGGTTACATTTGTATGACCTTGACAGGGGTCTTGTTAATTATTTGAAGAAACGTAATTTGTTTGTAAGATTTACATATTCTTTTAAAGCTTAATGTTCTTTGAGTAATTTGTTCAAATCCAATTTTAAGCTTTTAAAATTAAAAGGACTATGGATTTGGATGAAGTAAAAAGTTCATTAACATCACGGAAAGTTACCTGCTGGTGCTGACAAGCATAAACATTGGAAATTTGGAGTTTAATTTAATAAATTGATTTATTCAGTTAATAGATGTACATAAAATTTATACTTGATTCAGGTATTATGTAATTATAAGATAGATATAAAATTTAGATGCACTAACTAAAAGAAAACATGTACTTTATGTCGTATATTCTAATTTATAATTTTACAAAGAATATATTATGTAACTACTTCAAACGAGCGTAGTTTCTTTTAAAGGTATTTAGTTGAATTTTATTTTGATTTTCTTTGACATTATGTTTACACATATACATCTAGAAAATTATCCATGTAAAAATATTTTTGTTATGAAATGAATTAAATTTAATGACTATTTACAAACACATAAGCACTAACTACAATTAGAGTATTTTGACATGGATGGATAAAATATGAATGTGCAACATGACATTTAAAAAATATGCAATGGAATGTATTCAACCTTATGTAGCTGCAACTTTCTAATTCAGTTGTCTGTTTTAGTAATAAGAATAGTTTAAGTACACAGTAATTAATTACCCTTGTTGTCCAGTATTAATTAACGAAGCTTTATAAGAATATTGAAGTATCTGTGCTTATTTTAAAATGTGCATTAGTGAGTGATAACTAATTTTAAATGTAGATATTCAGGTAGTTTTTAGAAGGGCCAACTTTCAAAACCAGCGATGTTTTGACATAGCAGGTTTTGAATTACCTAGTAAGCTAAGTTGTGCACTACAGTGTAGTTGCAAATTCAAATGACTTTGTTAGTAATCATTTTTCTAACTATTCCTATTTCACAACGAGATTTTAAAAATTTCAAGTACATAAAAAGCACACAAGCACAAGGAAATTCGATGATTCACATTTTCCAGGTACTCTTCGAATGCACAGCTCAACATAACAAAAAAATTGAAGAGCTTTTTGTTTAAGTAGATGTTCAGGGAATACTTCAATCCATGAGAATTACAAAATGCACGAGCTTAATAACTCAATTATAAACATTTATATTCTTAGGAAAGCATAAATCAAATGCGTAATACATATTTCTCCGTATTTTTATATCTACTGAATTTAATTAAGAAGTTACAAAATGTGATACTGTAGATCAAAAGCATGTCTCATTGTGATCACGGAAAGCCTTCCTACTCACAGAATTATTAATTAAATGTCAATACTGCCTCAAAGAAGTTCATAATGGTTGCTAAAAGTCAATAAATCAAGCAATTCATGACAGGCTTATTTTGATTGATATGACAGACTCCAAAAAATAATTGATATGGGTGCTCCTGTGGTTTAAAATATATTTTTGTTTAAAGGAGCTTCTTATACTGTAGTGCAACTTTGTTGTCATGCATTATTATGAGACATAAAGGAAGTTGTAGACTTTGACCTCTGACTTTGATAAGATTCAGATTCTTCTTTAATAGTTGAAGGAACATGAAATTTCCTACCGTCTTGTGGAGCTGAGCTCTTCTTCCCTTGTTGAAATACAATGCAGCATCCATGAATATGTTGGTGACATGGGTGGCACGAACAACAAGGAACCATGGGAGGCGAAGAGGTTCCATAGTTGGAGNGTTGGTGACATGGGTGGCACGAACAACAAGGAACCATGGGAGGCGAAGAGGTTCCATAGTTGGAGCATCCCGTAGATGTTGTGGGTGGTGGTGAGTACTCGCTGCTAGCCACGCTTGTGCAATGATAACAACAGGAACTTACCGTTGAAGCAGAGCTACCTTGAGCATTTGGATTACCGCAGACATTAGCAGAGCATCCACTTCCGCAGGAAGCTGTCACAGGGGATGAAACTAGACCTGTGCCAGTATAATAAGGGAATTGCGTGGAATGACAGTGTACCCCGGAACAAGCGAGGCTGTCTGAAGAGCATCGGATGGAGCTGTAGCCACTAGACGAGGGGGAATAAGAGACTACGGCGTGTACACCAACATGACTTCCATTTGCGTGGTGATGGTGATGATGATGAGACCCTCCAGACCCACCGTATGGGGTGCCTGTCCTGGCTAATTCCTGTAGGCAAATTTCTTGTGGTTCCCCACGGGAAGCGTTTGAGTTGCTGGCAGTTGGAAGCTGGAGTTGGGGAGGGGGTTCCGGTGCGTGGTGATTCTCTAGGTCGACAAACTGCTGTTGGCTTGTTTTCTGTACTCTGGTGATCTGCGGATGGGGGTGGGTCACGTCGAAACGTCATCCGAATCTATTTAAAAAAACAATGCACAAGGTTAACATTTAGTTTTTCTTTCTTATTTGTTACAAGAATTTTACCAAAATCCTTTGAAAAAGTTATTTTTCATGGGTAATAAGACAGCATTATGCATTGCGCAACTTCGTTCCTTTCCTTTCACACCAGCCGTTCCAATTTCATTTAACAACCCAATTTAAAAGCGAAACTAAGGACGTTCCCTAGCCTTTTTGTTATTCACGGCGCTAAGAATATCGAAACCCTTCACCCGAAACCGGATATTTGAATGACACGTTTAATGCATACAGAAAGACTATCGCTTTCTTTAGTAAGTAGTACTAATGCGGCATGTGTGCTTCCGTGCTATAATAATAGTCTTCATCTCTTCTCATACCAAACCTGTCGTCCATGACGTACCTACAAAAATACCCTTGTTGAATGCTTTAGTTTGTACGTGATTCCACGACTTGAGCAACACGATCTTTAAAAGCAATTGAATTCGCTATGCGGAAAAAGAAAGTGCGATTTTTTTTATGCTGAAAAAGAAATGCTGGAATACAATATTTCAGCACGCATCATGTACTCATTTCATGTAATACATGATAATCAAACGAAAAAGGCAGCTTTTGAAAAAAAATCTACAATACGATTATTTCAACGTGATTGGCAAAACTAAGAATTTGGCCCGTGAAAAGGTATAGATTAAAAATATTCAACATTCCTTTCTTGAATAATGAATTGTTTAAAACTAACTTTTTTATTTCCATCTGACTTGTACACGTGTGAATTAAACCCAGACTGTTTTACGGCTATGATGGCAGACACTTTTTTACAAGGAAGTACACGCAATAATAATAAAGACTTCAAAAAAATGAAAATATTTTTAAAGTGGAAAACAACCTACAACAAAAGTTAAGTGAAAGTTGGAATTTTCTTAAGAAATAGACGTAGCATCAGACCAGACTGAAAGCAGGAAGGAATTGCAACATCGTCCCATCATTTACATTTTACGCAACAGAAGAGAAAGTTTGGTGTCTAAATCAGAAATAAGGCTTTAAGCCCTAAAATAAACTGTTTTATGGCTAGAATACGTAACCAATAAGAGGATGGCAAAAGTTGAGAAGGAAGTAGAATCTTAATTTACTACTTTTGAAAGTTGATTCGACTTTTTAAATTGTTCAACTTTGTTTTTGTCATTATAAGCTTCCGTAATTCCAGTTAATTATTGATTTTGTATATTTTAAAACCTTCGTAGGAGGCCAATTAGTATAAGTGAATTCTAATTATGAATATAATTATTTCATTAACCTAAAATAAACGTTATTGAAGCCCTAATACAGCAATATCAATGTTAGTAACAGAGCTGTGTAGCTCTTAATAAGACGTAAGCGCCTACTTCTATATTTTTAATTAATTAATTAATGATATACTGATGAAGGTGGTGTCCAAAATTTCATTAGACGATTTTAATTTATCTTTTCAAGGCTTGCAAAATACGCTATCATGACGTCAGCGGTAAACTTTGGTTAAAAATCGCATAGCTTGTACGGTTATTTATTTTCATTTATCATCAAAGAGAAAGTATGTGATTTTTAAAAGAAATAGGACAGGATTACAAAAATGGATCATATTTTACCCACCAACAATCTTCCAATCACTTACATGAGCTTATTTTCGACTCTCAGCGTATGTTACGGATAGAAAATTGGAAAATGTCGGAAGTGAAACAAGTTGTAGGAAGGAATTACAAATATGTAGGATTTTATCTCAATCATGTAAAATCAATAGGTTTACCAAAGGTATTTGGATAAGGTATAGAGCAAGACGTAAGTTTAATTTATTTGTTCAATTCTTCTCAAAGAAAAACCAATCAGAGAAGTGTATAAAAATTTAGTAAGAAATGTATAGAAAACTGACAAAACATAGATAAAAGCCACACTTGATGATGATGGTGCTCTCGGAGAAAGGAAAAGTAATCCCCCTATCAGTTTTCCCGACAGCTTGGAAAAATGGATAAGTTTTTTTGCTTGGCCACTACTCAACAACCCAGCTCCACATGGACATAAAAGATTTATTAAATAACTACAGAATATAATTCGACAGGTACTTAATCAAGGAGATAAAATGCGCAGTCTTGGGAAGCATTACTATTTATTATTACAGAATTACTTGCATACCTTGAACTGCTGCCGACTTCGAAGGGCTCTAGTTGGATGTCTTATAAGATCCGTTACACTGCGTCGGAAATTCTTGCTTAGTAAACAATACAAAAGTGGATTTACTGCGGAATTCACATGACCAAGGAGGAGAGTGAATGGGATCAGGGATGCTGCGATGTTGACCAGTGGCTCGTCATCTTCATCCGCTGAGCCGTCGTCGGCTTTGGAGCTTAGGTCTAAAAATAATGATAGGACGCTGTACGGTAACCAACAAAATGCAAATACTAGGGCCAGCACCAACAGGATTTTAGCTACTCGTCGTCTTTCACGAATTAATCTTCCCCCGGCGGAAGAAACCTAAATGAATGAAAAAACATTTGAATTAACAACAAAGCAATGTTACAACACAACATTATTATCCTTTCGTCACCAGAGGCTTTCATATTTTATTCATGGCCTTTTCTAATGACTTCCTTTACCCAGTATTGAAATCCCAGTATCCCAGACTTCATTATTCCATTGAACTTGACTTCCAAAAAATTATATAATTAGGCTGTATGTCTGCCCATAATAGAAATGTGAGTTTTGTAAACTTCCGTTCGTATTCTTAATCATTTTCTATGGATAAATATAATAAGGTTGTAATAATATATTCATAGATGTTTTCCCACTACTTGGGAGGTTGTTTTCTTTACCGAGAATTAAACCACACGGTGAGTATGTTACGTGGTTTTTGGTAAAATTATGCACGAGGACAGCCAATTCAACAACAACCCTTAGACATTTGACAAGTGAAAAGGAAGCGTGTATAATAACTTAATGGGACTTGGCACATACTTTCTCCCAAATTTCTTATTAAAAACTGTTTATTACGTCGTCATAAATTTTGATGACCTTGTGTCATCTCATTTCGTTCCATCTCGTCTCATTTTCTCTTGTAATAGTAGCCTAACCACTAACCACAACTATTTTATGGACTATTTTATTACTAAACGGCACTCAATGTGTTTGAATGCTTGGGATCTCCACTGCTTAAAAACAATAATGTCTTTGTTGTCAGCACGCTCCATTGAGCATGATCTAGGAAAAATGGGATAGAAGTGGATTCTTTCCGATGATTTGTTTCTTGTCTGCAAAAATTTATTGTGACAACGTACGTATAATATTAGGGAAATGAAATTAAAGACATGCATACCTGATGAACAACGATTTTTTAAAACAGTAGGCTTGTCGAAAAATATAGTTTAAATTGGATAAAATGGTAAAGACATTTTGACTAGGGACATTAATAACCGACGGTATCAAAAGCTTATTTTTGGAATTCCCATGGAATGCATTACTGTAACTTGCTGACAAATTTTTGCATGTTATCCAAAGTTAGGTAATGATTCCTATATAGTAATATAAAAAATTGGAAAAGGTTCAGTTTGGTATGTCGCCAAATTTTCAAATTTGAATGGATTGTTTTTGCCTTTCGGATCCGCAAAGCACAAAAGGCTATAGAAGTAATGAAGATTTATATGATTACCGCTCATACCCGCTACTTCATAAACATTAGTTTCCTCGATGCAATGTTTTAGGCAACGGGAAGTTCACCACTATCTAGTGTGTTCAAGGAAGAACAAAGCCAGCAAACGTTTTAGTAACCATCCACTTTGGACGTAGAGATTATAGCATTTAATTTAGGGATAATAGCAAAATTGTAATATGGCTCCACGCGGAATTTGTAGGTACAATAATCTGAATTGGAACGATTCTGAAGATAATTAAATTTCTAAATAAAAAAAAGTTTGTGGATAGAAGCAGACGGTCAGCATAGAAAAGAATATCCTAAACTCGTGCATTACTACTGAGGTTTTAAATGGCCAGTTCTCAAAACCGACTCCATTTTAGTTTCGTTTAATTTCTACCAGACGTTGGTGAACTAGGATTCAATATTGCAGACTACAGAATTGATTGAGAAAATAATTCCATTATTCAAAATATGTGAAATGGCTTATTGCCCAATACAATTTACTTGGAAAATAAATTTTAGCAACACATTTAGCCATTATTGATCAATTTTTCCATTGTTCTTCATGCTTAATTAACTCATGATATATCCCTTCATTTACAATGTCTTCAAAATTTTCATTTTGTAAGTGAATATGCCAGACTGCATTGGGAAGCTCGTTTCCAAACATGAGTAATAAAGCTTGCAAAAGTTGTAGACTTTGGAAACTCATGCTTAAATGGACCCGTCACATTTATCTTAATAATATCTTAATATCTGTGGGATTTTATATTTCGCACACAGCTGAAGTACACTATTTGCAATTAAAGCTGCTGCCATTTAAAACCAACTCCCGTGAAAAGTAATCAAATAAATCACTTTAATAAAAAAGTGTAGCTGCACAACAAAAAGTTTTTTGTATCTGTCAATGTCAACCACAAAAACTTTTACATAAACCAAAAGCAGAAATAATTAAATGGTGTCATCTTGGGAAGCTACACGGTTCATTGATGTTATGACCAAAATCAGAATGCTGCACCTGTTAAAACTTCTTACAAAAATATTCAAACCCGATAGAATGTTGGTGCGGGTGGAATTTTAGTATTTGGTATATAAAAATGAAGGTGTAAGGGTTTTTGAAATTACGTAATTCAATGAGCCGTGAAAAATATCGTATCAGCGTAATATAAATAGTTTTTTTCAAAAATTCAGTCTGAAGTAATAGAACCACCACCGTAAACTCAAATAATGCTTTCCACTTAAAAAATCTTGAAAAAGTACGTAATACACTTTAGCAAGGTTCATATGCGGAATCGGTAGACCAAGCAAAATTGCCGTTTAAAATGTTTTTCCTATTCATAGCTTGAAGTGACAGGCTTTCTTTGCTTTCTCTGGGAAAGTTTCTGAAAAAGTGGTCCTTTCTATTGGGAAAAGTTTTGCCTTTATCCTTAAAATTTGATTAAAAGACGACAACAACAACATGAAAATAGCATTCGGATTCGGATGTTCAAAAATGTAAAAATCTCTCCATTTTATTAGAAATTTTTCACGGTATATAGCACAAGTCATCTATATTAATCTAGATAGCCGTAATATCAACATAATAAAAGTAAAAAGCGGAAATGAGAAATGGCAAATGGAAGGGTAATGATTTGGAAGGCAAGCGTTTTTCCATAAAAATATTTGCTATAGACAGAGGAAGATTGCTAATGGCGTAAGAGAAACTAGATGAAAATGATGATAAAATCCAATTCAAAGAGGATTTATAAACAAGGTCGTATTGACATTATTAAAAGAACATTTCATGGATTTGCTGGCTCAAATTTTCAAATAATTTTCAAGCATTAGTTTGAAAGGAAGCTTTAATTCACAAGTATAAATTATCTGACAAAAATACAGTTTTATAATTTCTATTTACCTGCCACGATGAATTTCCTGAGTTATTCTGATTCAAATCTGTTCCATTAGTGCTATTTGTTGGAGCTGCGTTTGAAGCACCGCCAGTTGAAGGAATGTGAGTTAGCTGGTATTCAGGAAGGAGCTGTCTCGAGCATAGTCTTAATCCCATCAAAGAATACGCTAAATGATAAAACGATTAAAAATACAAATAGTTAGAAAATCCAGCTAGCAAACTGAATTTTACTTTAATTTAGTGAATTCCTAGTCAAAGCATATATAATCTGTACTTATTTTAAAATCTTGAAAGAGGCTTAGGTATTAATTGCTAATTTAATTAGAAATATCAAGCAGATTTGTAGATTTGAAAGGGAGGAATTATTATTACATTTTGCAAATAAAAGTAAACTCTAAAATAGCTCTCATTTATAAAATGGATTACATAAATCTAAATAAAAAAGAAATTTTATCATCATTGCTTGTCATAAAGGCGGGATATTTGATTCTGAAGGCCATTCCAAAGTTTTATTTTTCAAATGTCATAACCACCAGTAGCAAACACGGAGCATTAACATGATCGTCACTCGAAAAAGGGCTTCTTTTTCTTTAAAATGTTTTTTCTTAGTTGATGTTATTTTGAGTGAGGGAACGAGGAAAACAAATTTCAAGTTGTGTGATTTCTTTGAGAAAAAAGTTTCATTTCAAAATTACTAGTTTTTTGCTCTCATGCTTTATTTGTCATTGTCATCATCATTTGAAATATGTGAGAAATTTTTCATCTCTTTGAAGCGGAGAATTTTCTGTTTGAAGAATCTAAAATGACTAAAAAAGCAAAGGGCTGGTTTAATAAGTTGAAATTGGTTTCAGGCTAAATAAGACTTTTTAAACTCATTCTGGAAGCCACTTCAAGTTTCAAAGTAAACTTGAAATTCACAGAAATAATGTGGTTGAGCAGGTACCTAAAATTAGATTGGCAAGTACCTATTTATTCCAGTGCATTCTTGGGATTAATTTACCACTTAAATGTTGCAAGAATTGTAATATAATATGATTTTGAAGGAAAGCCGTGGAATTCTAATGGTTTAAAAGATATTTCCTGGTTTTCCTTCCAGTTGAATAAAATCTATTAGCAAGCAAATGAAATGGTTTCCTGTTTAATAAAGAAACGTCAAGAAAAATAAATTGTCGTCATTTGCGTGATGATAACTAAAAAGAAAAATGTTTATCCAGGCGTCTCTTTGCAAAAAGTAAAAAATCTAAAGAAGTTTATTTAACTTACCAACAACCACAATGCATCCTGGGATTGCATAAACCACAATGAAACAGAAGATGCCAAAGGATCTTTGAGACATGTTGTCTGGCCATGACTGTAAATCAATAAAAAAGAAGTAAAATGTCCTCTTGCGAGTCTGTTGTATCTGATTAACTGAAATCTAATTCAAAATAACGTTCGTTGACTTTCCTGGTCACAGTCATAAAAGCAATTGTGAAACAATCGGAAATGCATAGACTCACCTCAACACAAAAAAGGAATTCTCTTGAGTCAACGTCCCATGCAAATCGAAATCCTTGGGTTTTACGAATGAAAAGAATAGGTCCGAAGACGGTTAGCGCTAAAAACCAGATTATTACGATGATCTGTAAAAAGGAAAAGTATTTTTAAAAAGTACGTCAGCATGGCCAATTCGTTATTTAATAGGTTGTTTACACACGAGGATAATATTTCCCTGTCAGGTACATAACAAATAAAAACGATAAATTGAGTTATCATCATTTATCATTGTTAACTTTTGACACGGCAATTTACATTGGGCTTTTAGACTGAATACTTGTTCACGCTTTTACCTTTCAAAATGTATTTTACATAACCCTCATAAAACTTTTGTAGACTTGTCTTGCATAACGCTTTTAGATTAAAATTAAAATTACGGTTGTTTTGAGTTTTTTAAACGACCTTCAAGACAACTTTCATTGACAGTGTTACTAGAAAATTGCTAGAAAAACAAACAAAAGTGAATCTTCACTCAAATATTTGCATAAACAAGGACTTTTGTAACGGTTTCTACAAGTTAAGTCCTTTAAAGCTCGTTACTTTCACAATTTCAAACTAGTTTCTTGCATCTATTATTTTCAGAATTGGGAAAATCAAACTTTTAACAAGGGTCCTAAAAACGTTAAATCATTAAAATTATAAAATAGATAAGATCTACTGGTGTTTGTTCCTTCCTACAAATGTATCATTTATATTTTGTATTAAGACTTTTGAAAACTTCTAAAAGCAATAGCCCCCAGATCCATTTATTTCCTGGAATGTGAGAAATCACCAAGTTTTCCACAGCCTTTTAACTTTTCTACTTCCTTTGATTGTGTAAGATAGTTTTAAAAGAAAAGTTTTCTACCTTCCGAGCACGTTGCCGATTAATGATCTTCCTGGACATTGGGTGTCTGATGGCCATGTAACGATCCAAGCTCATTGCAGTAATTGTAAACACTCCAGAACTTACAGCGACCCCTGTAAAAGTAATAGAAATTAAGAATGCGGTAACTTAATAACTTTTTCCAAAACCAGCAGTACTCAGAAGTAAACCAATTTTTGTTTATTATTTAAGAAAAAACATGTTTTCAAATAGATGAAAGGAGTCTATTTCGATTTAACCGCAGACGTGGAAAAGAGGTTTAATAGCTTCGAAGATCAAGGAGAACTTAAAATATACTAAAGGTATTTGAACTGGGTTATTGCATCACGATTGTTTGAAATATACAAAAGACATGTTGACATCCGAAAAGATAACTTAATAAGATCACTTCTAAGTAAATCCATTCATTCATCTGACGCAAACATACCTGTTCACATTTTCTAATAAAAAATCTCCCGCTGTCCTTCAACATTGTTTACACTCAAAACGCTTCATATTATATGTCTCATCACGATGAACATTACGCAACATGATTCTAGCTTTTCTTAATAATATTTTCATTTAACTGTGTTTTCCACAAATATTTTGCGAAATGTACAAATAAGGCTTGGAACAACAAGTACTCACACGAATGAAAGCGAAAGTACAAATTCCGGTAAAATTATGAGGTGTAAATAATACTTGAGTGTTATTTTTCACCAAATTGTTGTTAAAAAATAAAATTGGTAGGAAATAAACGTCAAGAGAGAGTATGCCATCAATTTTTATGTGTGGTGAAAGTATGAATGAAACATTTTAGAAAGTGACCATCGTTGTCATTATATAATTCAACAGGATATTTTTTTATGTTTAATTCCATATTGTAGTATTTTTTACATGGATCTTTTGTAACTCTACCAGTATGAAGTGTTTTCCACTTTTGTGGTTTCATTTCCCTCAACTCACTTCCTGAATGCACAACTATTTATGTGGTGTTTACATGGTAGATTAAATCCAGTTGTGTAAAATTGTGCTTTCACCAGATTTCT
>JAANSO010003368.1:0-11580 GCA_036507315.1 Lepidocyrtus fimetarius | reverse complement strand
TTTGTAATATTGCTTAGATGACATGCAGATAGAATACCTAGTAAAGCAACTCTAATCTTGGTGAAAGTCTTTCCCCGACCAACTCATTGGATTTGAACACCTTTCGGTATAGTATTTCGTAAAGGAAGTAAAACATGTATACATCTACAACTTTGTCTAAACTACTTGCATTTTACCAATTCTTTAAAAATCATTTTCTCCTTTCTTTTCCATTTGCGTAATATGCAATTTCTCGAAAAACAAGAAATTACAATTTTCATTAATTGAAGCTTCCTGATTAGTTGGCTAGAATATAAAAATAATGAGTAATGAATATTTCATGTATGATTTCTTTTATTGAAACAAAATTAATTGTGTCGAAAACAAGAAATAATCCTTTCTTTTTGATTATCTATGATTTTGTAATATGTAATTATTCCATTCATTTGCCATATTAAATGCTGTTTTCAAATTGGTTTTGCGGTATTAAATGTACTTACCTTACTTTCCTTACCTTGCATTTATAATTAGTCAGAGGCATCTCACTTGTCGGTACATAGGGCTTTTGTGCGTATCTATTTTTCCCACGAAATTACCTAATTTAAAGAGTTGCAGTTGGAGGAAAGGCGGAAATGAGTTAAATGTTACGTCACCACTGTCATGAGAGTCAATGATTATCATTCATGAATGAATGGTATGATGCAAGAACGCTGCATAATACAAGCCAACGAAACCAAAGACCAAACCATGCTCGTTCTAACCGCTTTGTCTTGATTCACTTTCACTCACCACAGATCACATTAATATAGCATCACTCATCATCATCACATGAAGCAACTGAACAGCTGACATGAAGTACATGTGTGGGCCATCAGAATATTAAAACACATAAAAATTCATTAAAAATGGAGAAAGCATTTCCGTACTGAAGCATTTTAGATTCTCAGTGAGAGTGTGTGATTCCATTTAATGAATATTTAAGTACCACTTCTGCACACATTTGTGACTATCTTTGTTTCAAAATGAATGCCAGCTTATCTTTGCGGGTCTGGAGAAAGGTTCCAACTCAATATTATGTTGGAACTCAATATTATGTTGGAAAGCATCACAGACTGATGAGCAAGTTTGCACAAGCTGGTACCGAAACAGCCCAACAAATAGAACATGAAATTGAACAGTCGCAATATTCTTCAGATAAGGAAACACATTTTGGTTTTGAAACTGTATCTGAAGCTGAGAAAGCTCAAAAAGGTTAGAAGAACTTAAAGATATTCTTAACTTTAAAAACAAAATATATTTTCAAATATTTTTTTTTAGTAAAATCGGTGTTCGAAAGTGTGGCAGACCGATATGACCTAATGAATGATTGCATGAGTGCCGGCGTGCACAGAGTTTGGAAAGATATTTTCGTACATCGAATGAATCCAAGTCCTAAAACTCGTCTGCTTGATGTCGCTGGAGGCACAGGTAAAAAGTCGGATTTATTTCATCAATATTAATACAATTATTATTCTGCAAAAGTAATTCAAACTGTTATTTTGAATTATACAGGCGACATTGCATTTCGTTTTATGAAATACAAAAGAGCTCTTCCATCATCGCAGGATAGAAAGCCATTGCCTTTGAATCCAACAGAACAAAGTCGGGAAAATGTAGATCTCAAATTAAGACCTAATAGTACTTCTGACGATTCTAACACGTAAATAAAAAACTTTTTTTAAAAAAAGTTATTGTTTGAATTTCTAAATTTTAATCTGGGGTTGGGTACTTTCAGTCGATCTGTTTTAATCAGTGACATCAATCCAAGGATGCTTGAGGTTGGAAGAAAAAGAGCTGAAGTAATATTTAACCCCGGTGAGATGCAACGAGTGGACTGGCTGGAGGCTGATGCAGAAAATTTATCTACAATTCCTGATAATTCGTTTGATATTTACACAATCGCTTTTGGAATACGAAATTGTGTTCATGTAGATAGGGTTGTGGCAGAAGCTTATCGAGTATTAAAACCAGGAGGAAGATTTATGTGTCTCGAGTTTAGTCATGTACCAAACGCTGCAATTAAATGGTACCATTTTGAGCATTCAGATACTTGCATAAATACTTAGCCATACAAAAGTGTAATTCACATTTTGACAAATTATTTTGCTTGATTACAGGTTATATGATCAGTATTCCTTCCAGGTAATACCAGCAATGGGACAAGTTATAGCAGGTGACTGGGATTCGTATAAATATCTGGTGGAAAGTATTCGAAAATTTGCTTCGCAGGAAGATTTCAAATCAATAATTCAATCAGTTGGTTTCCGGTTCGTCACGTATGAAAATCTTACATTTGGAGTAACTGCGATTCATTCAGGATACAAGATATAGAGTTTTTAACGTTTTTATTTCAATAAGCTTTAAAATGATTATTAAATACAAAACAATTTTTAATAAAAAAAGAAAAGTCAGACTATTATTTATTTGCCTTTTCCAAGTTTTTATTTTTTGCTTTCTTTTTGCCTTGGTTTAATTGTTTTTTAGAAGGGCCCCCATCTCCATGAGACTTAAAATTGTCTCGACATCCAGGGCCCCAGAAAGGCAGTGGGTTGGTTTGATACCTTAGTAAGTTCATACATTGAGAAAGAGGAGTAGCATCGGGCCGAATCGTAAAGTCAACTTTTTCTAACGTGGATGTCTTGGCCAGTATTCTGTACCCAATGGTATCTTCTTGAATAGGCTTGGTGTTAGTTTCACGCCTCCAAGCTCTCAATATATCCCACAGTAAATTATTTGGAATATTAGTTTTTATCGTGTTTGGTCCTGCATGGGTCAGGGAAACTTGATAACCATGGTTCATTATTGCTGACCTTCATAAAAATCAATGTTTTTAAAAACTTAAAAACATAACCATTAAACCATTTCGATCTCAATAACGCTCATTTCAGGTTACCTTGATTTTATTCATTGGAATACTTGAGGATTTTACTACGGAGCACAGTTCTTGCACATCATAATAGAAAGGACTGTTTAACAGCTCTTCCCTGACCAGCCCAAGCATTCCCTAATGAGAAATATATCCGGCATTTAAGAGATTTTCAAAATTAATAATTCTTAAAGTTGTTTCATAACATGTAGATATACCTTTATCCTACTAAATGTTCCTAAATAAGAAAAATTTTGATTAATTTGTCCAATCATGCTATCCACAAACTCATGATCATGAATCGGGCCTGACCAAACCGGTCCAGCGATCTAAATAAAAGTGAAATCAGTTAAATATAAAAATTGATGAAGAAATTTTTAATTGTAAATTGTCTTACATGCTGCGAAGAATCACAGTGTTCACATTTTTTCGGTACTGGAGGTCCTTGAGCAAAGGTAGTGTGGTTTTTCTTTGTCACTGCCAAAGGTTGCAACGTTATGCTTTTGCATCTCGGTGCACTGATATATCATAGACGTATTTCTGTATCAACAATCAGAATATGATTAACGGCAAACGAGACGGCAAATATGCTTTAAATATTATAAACTTACAAGACACTCAGCTTTGCTTTTTTAGGACTTTTAATAATTTTAAAGAAAAGTCTGACATAGAAATCCACACTGAGAGATAGAAGGGGGATCGCCACCCGACCATAGCGATTCGCAGTGCTTTGAACAGTATAAGTAACAATCCTCAGAGCCTTAAAATTTAAATCGAATAAAACTTCAAATATACTCATCTAGGAACCTACTAAAACAATAATTCCTTTGTAGTAATGCAGTTTTATGCAAACTTACAAGTTCATGACAAGCTTTTGTCTTCAGTGACATTGACCCATACTTTGCAAAACACGATTCACCATGATTTCCACCAGCCAATACAGCCATGTCGGTAGCCGTTACTAAAAGCAATCCGTCTTCTTTAACACATTGAACTGCAGCGTCGAGATAGGGTGTAGGGGTACCGTAAGGGTCTAGGTCGACAATAATTGCCGTGTTTCTAGCTTCATACATCTTCGAGCTGAAAAACGCATTATTTAGCAAAAATACGTCAGGGTGTTCCAATTAATTTTCAACTAAAAGCATTTATACATACCTAGCGTCACCAAATGAGGGCTGTACAATATTCTCAACACCATTTCGTTCAGCATTTCTCCTTATAGCTTCTACGGCAGATAAGGAGAAATCGTTGGCAATGACTGTTTTCACTCCTGTGATCTCTTTAGAATAACGGATGGCTCTTATTCCAGAGGCGGACATTGCTTCAAGTATTGTCACATCATTCTAAAACAAAACATTGATTATCTCTTTGAAAACAATCAATTCAATGATAATGGAAAGTAATTCATTTCTAGTTTACAATTTTTACCTTCTTCTCATGAGCAATGAATGTCTGGATTGCTAATATGCTAGATAAAAACAAAAACAAAATTTTAATGAAATAAACAATGGATTTGATTACATGTGTAATTGTACCTAATGTCTCGGTTAAACTCCTGAGTTGGATTGTAGAAAATATTTGAGCTCTGGGGGATTTGTGCTTTCCCTTCAGAAATGATCCGAACTTTCTCTCCTGGTGTCCCGGAAGTGAGATCATTACCACTGACTATTGCATTCTCTCACACCTTTTAAAATCCCTTTTTGGTTATCAATTTCCGTAGCTTCCCCGTTAACAGATTTGGTTACATTTTCAACTTCCATTTTTTCTTCTTGGGTGTTTGCCGACTCGTCGGACAGACGAGTGACTTCGGCCCCTTCACCACATACATTCGCAGATGTTGACATACTCCACACAGATGTCTTTGGAAAGTTCTGAATTGGCAAACAGGGATTTCCCGGTTTCTTAATAAATCCCGTTTTAATCAACGGTGTGGCATCAAACTTTCTCCAGGAACGTGCTAACACCGATCCAAAACTACTGAAGATAACACGCTGAACGATAATAATCATCTATTACATAATATACAGTCCAAGAGAGACAATTATTCGATAAATTTAAGATTCAAAGACAAATTATTATCAAAATGATTTTAACATAACGATAATAATCATCTATTACATAATATACAGTCCAAGAGAGACAATTATTCGATAAATTTAAGATTCAAAGACAAATTATTATCAAATTGATTTTAACAAGACTTTGGGAACACATGTTGAAAGAAATGCATGCATGTGTGAATTTAGCCAAATTTATTCAGCTGTTGTGTATCACTTGTCCCCTTCACTCTCTCACAGCTCAAAATCACATTCTGCCTTCCTTTGTCATTCTTCAACTTTTTTTATCTATTCAGCAGAGATATTAAAGATTCGAGTTAATTTAGTAATTTCGTTGTTAATTAAGTGCCGTTGCATCATGATAATTAAAGTAATTAACTAAAGAGCATTTTAATTACTACTATTATAGTTATTGAATTACAATTTACTTGACCAGTTAACCAATTTTGTTTTTTATCTTGATCACTAGATTCCTGGAGACATTAAAGTAATCACGTGAAAGAAGCACTCTGTGACTTGGATGTTGGAGACCTACCGTTTAACTCTTCAACCTTTGAATTTCAACTCGGCTTTTGGGAACATTCATTGGAGTGAAAGATAATCTCTCTGGAACTTTTTGTCGCCAGCTCTCTTCAAGTATGAGTAGGAATCCGACTTCTCCAGAAATCTTAAATATCAATACACCACCTGATGGATCACCACCATCAACCTCTGCAAGGGGAAGTGTGCCTACTCAAGATGATAACAAACTTTTGCAGCGCTACACAAGTAATTTATTTGCGGAAACTAGTAAAATTATCTTTAGAAGCCACTGAGCACGGTAAAAGACTGAGTTTTTTGCGAAGGGAGGCTGAGAAACTGGAGAAAACAGACTGGCAATACGAGCCTGTTGAAAAATTGCTTGGAAAGTGAAGTTTCCTTTCATTTTAGCTAAAGAAATTAAACTATTTTATTCTATGTATGTACATAGTTAAGTTTTATCGAACGCAGTTATCCGTATATTTCTGACCATGTAAATACTGTATGTTATATGCTACTATTGCTTCATCTCTTAATGTAAATAATCATTTTGTTGCTCTTTATAATATTTTAGTTTAAGATTTGCCTTTGATTTTTCAATAATTCTTTGAAAATGTCTGAAGTACATTTCTCCGGTTGGGATTTGTGTAACTGTTTACAGATAGATCCTAAATATATGAATAAGTCTGAGAAAAGAGTCTTCAACAGACCTGTAAAATTGGACAATGTTGTAAATATAGAATATGGGCATTTCTATTCAATTTACCAGAAAACTAATAGTGACGGCACCTGGTACATCAAATCAGCAGGATTACAAGAAACGGAAATATTTAAATCTCAACTTTGTATTAAAGAAGTGGCAGTCAGTAACAATCTAGTAATAGGGTTGTCGGGGGGAGGAAAACTTTTCAAAGTGGCAGTAACTGTGGATGACGCGGATTATTGTTTAGAACTATCTTCGATAAAGTCTATAAATGAGTTAGATACAGTTGTTAAAAAGATTGTTTCAAATGATATGTGCGTGTTTGCACTTATTTCTTCCCCAGAGTTAAGTAAGGTTTGCAAAATCGGTGACAGTTGTATTAAGTATATTGCTGAATTTTCAAAAACTCGTATTGTAGATTTTGATGTTGGGAATGGTCATTTTGTGGGAATGTCAGACACAGGAGCACTTTGGAATTGGGGTCACTGTGGTAGATCTGAATTAGCAGGATGTAACGAAGTTAGCAAAATGTCAGTTTGTGAAATCCCAAAGCGTATCGAATTTTTTGACGATCTTCCATGTGTAGTTTCTAAAATTGCCTGTGGGGGATGGCATACCTTAGCCTTAACGTCTGATGGAGATGTTTACTCTTGGGGATGGAATGAGTCCGGGCAGTTAGGTCATGACACTACTTCAACCAGTAAAAGTTATCCATATCCAATCGATTTGGGCTCAGCAGATGATCCTATAATTGATATTGCAGCTGGATCCAGGCATTCTCTAGCTCTGCTCAAATCTGGCATAGTATACTCGTGGGGAAGAAATGATGAAGGTCAAACAGGGTATGGGGATTTTACCTCATCCTTTAAACCAAAATTAATGATAAAGACCTGGGATGACTCAATTGTTAAGATAAAATGCTCGAAATGGGGATCATTTGCCTTCACTACAAACAAAAACAATGCTGTCAAATTGAAATAAATGTTGCCATTTTCCGTAAATCATATTTTCTATCAGAAAAATTATTGTTAAAAATAACTATAGATTAAAAAACTGTAAATTTGTGTATGACTTAATAAAGATATACTAAATGGAAAAACTATTCGAATGTTGTATTCCGACGTGTGGGCCAAATGGCTGTTGAAGTTGCTTCATAATTTAGTATAGTTGTAAAAAGTTACTATTTTCTCCATGTGAAGAAACAACTTATTTGTGTTTTTCTTGGAAATGTAATTGGGTTTCCTTCAATGTATAAATTATCGCATAACACCTTGATAATGATTATATCATAATTACACACACATCGATGAGCAATTTTGGTTTTAGCAATTAGCTTAAAAATGTCGAAATATGTCCTTTATTAGAATGCAAAACCCCTTGAATAAATTTTTTACAAGAGATTTACGAAAATTACCTTAATAGGAATAGTAGGATGGATTTGGCATGTTATAAAATTACTGTAATTGCGAAATTGCAGCTCCGCATAATGCAAATTACCCTATCTAGCTTCTATCCGTTCACAAAAATAAAATGTTGAACCGTTGAATGCAATGTTAATATCTTAATTCTTTAACGCTTTGCTTCAGTTTATCTGAAAAAAGAAAGTCACTCATTTACCTGTCACCATCTTGTAATGGTGAAGAATCAGCAACCGGTTTTGTTTTTGTTGTTTTGGGCTTATTTCAATTCTGATTTAATTTTGATTAGGTTTTTGGTCAGTTCTTCGAACTTGCAATGAAATTTTTAACAATCAGTTGGATCATTTTTATCCATTTTATGTTTGAGAACATACAATTAGTACAACCAGACTATATTTCAGAGTCCCAGTCTTTTATATTTGATACATTGTCAAAAACCTTTGAAAGCTGTGAAGTTATTAAAATTATTTTAGATTGTAAACAAACCTGGGTTTCCTATTCCTATTTGCCTTATCATATCTCAGAAGTTTCAGCAGGATCTTTTATTATAAAGCTAACAGGAAAGAACGTTGTATATAAACGATCAAAGGATGTTCATAGACTTAACAGGGAAAACTGTGGTGTGGTAGTTATTTTCATACCAGAATATTCTGAACATTTGACTGCAAGTTTATTTCAAACGCTTACACCTATTACTGAGCCCATAATAAGAAAAGACGAAGATTCGTTTATATTTGTATGTGAATCAACACAAGATTGTGATCAGCTTCTGCTATCCTCTAATTTTGGAAACAAAATTAAGTACAAAATTGGAATATCAAGTTACAAGGAAAGTTCTGGGTTGCGTGTAAGGACTGTGGATTTGTATAGAAATTGTGGAAATCCAATCATAATTGAACTGGATAGAAACGGGGCGAATCTTGTTCCCAGATAGTACAAGCAACTTTAATGGAAAACTTTTCCGAGTTTCCAACCCACGCTCAAAAACTTATTTTGATATCGAAAATGAAGAAAACAAAGGGAAGCGTGGCTTGTACAAAACTTGGTTGGATGTGATGATGGAGAAGTTTAATTTCTCCTCTTATGTTTTTGAATCCAGTTTATCAGGTTGCAAATTAATGATTAATCATTTTGATTTAAAGTAGCAAATCATGCTGGTATTTGATAGTTTGTAACAAGGAATTTAGCAGTCACTTTTGAAATAAAATTCTGTAATGGTCATCTCACATCGCCCCATAATAAAATCCAATTTAAATTTAATTATTTAAATGCTACTAATCAAGACCAGAAATTAATTGGCCACAAGACTATAACTGAAATTTTGTTAGGATTGTCAAGTTGGGTTACTGATTCATTTATTGAAGGCGAACAGGGGTACCCTATAATTATCTTAAAACGAATGCGATGAGTTAATAATCTGTATAGATTGATAAAATTACAAAAATGGTAAACAGTAAAATCGAGTTATTAGAGTTTACTGAAATAATTACTTTATATTCTTTTCATTACTTAATTTTCTCTCGTATGGTCAAATATTATACGTAATTACACTGCATGACGCAATTTATGAATTTTAAATTCCATTTTTCTAAGGGGGATCTGGAAAGCAACTTCCCAACGGAACATGGAAAGGCACAGTTGGCGATGTCATGTCTGGTGTTGCTGACATGGGTGCTTTTGTAGGGCACACTTTCAATAGAGATGGCTTAATAGGATACTCCACTCCAATTACCTATGAATGGATGTTTTTCATCACGCACAAACCAAGAACTTACTATACTTCCACAGCAATATTCCGACCGTTATCGCCAATTTTGTGGATTGGTTTTATAATTTCTGTTACATTCATGGGGGCCACATTGAAACTGCTTTTGAACTCTGAATGGTCTATCAGCAGCTACGTCAATTACATTTTTGCTAGTTTCATTGAACAAGATTTTGATCATTACATCAATTTAAAACGCTTTCCCGTTCGAGTCCTTGTCATTTTTTGGCTCATGTTTGCTCTCGTGTTTAGTACAGCGTACAGAGGGAAACTTGTATCTTTAATTGCTTTTCCTTCGTCATCCTGGGTTCCTTCGACGTATGAAGACCTGGCATATTCTAATTTTCGAGTTGGACTCCATATAGTTGGGAAAGGTGGAGCAGCGGACTCAATTTTTTCTTCTAGTAGCAATCCCGTATTTAAAATTCTTAATTCTAAAATGGAATTCTTTTCTGATCCAACACATTGTATGAGTGAAGCTATTATTAGTGATATCGCATGCGTTTTATGGAAATGCCATTTCGAATATGGCCTTCATGATGGATTTACAGATAAATTTGGAAGGAGTCCTTTCCATACATCTCTACAATCAACATATTTTCTCCATGATGGATTTGTAATTGCATTTTAATATTATCTAAGTCTATTTTCATCTGACCGTTTCTAATTTTTGATCTAAGTTTGTAAATTTTCATGAATAATATAGATTTGGGAATCACGCGCTGTATTTAGCCAACACATTAACTCGGGCAGCTTGGGCGCTTCTAGAAACCGGAATAACTTCGTACTGGTTACGATCTGATCATAAGATTGTAACGCAAATGTGGTTTGACAAGGAACGGAATGGTAATAACACAAAAAGCTCTATACAAAGTCAAATCCACAAATTAATTGGTTACAATGAAGGTCCTTTGAAGCTCTCTTTAGTGCAGTTCAAAGGCTTGTTGATTGTCTTCTTTTGTGGAATAATCATCTCACTAATATGTTTTGTATTGGAGCTACGGAAATTCATAAAATCTTTATTGCTTGTGTTATTTAAATTCTAAAATACAATTATTAAATGTACAGTAACTGCTCCTAATTAATGAACATTTGACTGTGAAAGTGTGAAATATGATTTGAATCTAAAAACAATAACATATTTATATGTTTTGCTGTGTCCAATGCATATTGTGTAGTCTCTCTCGAGTAGTCTTAGTCTTAATTAGTCTTTATGTTTATTTCAATTCATCGTTAGAATAACACCCCGGATTATACTTGCGTATTTTCACTTAAACAATCATTATATTTGTCTTTGCCATGTCGTTACAATTATTTTTAAGGGGTGAGTTACCTGAATGCAATAAGTATGTTGGTTTGGGTAACCAACATGAACACTGTAACCCTATCCTCTTTCGTGGATTGTGTGTAAAATGGCATAATCATCTTTAAAGATCTCGTGTAACGTACCCATTAAGTCTTCAAATTATATGGATAATTGATGATGAAATGATACAATCTTGGCATAATAGCACTAGCTACAGGGAATAACTAACAAATGGAATCCTAATTAGAATATAGACAGAAAATTTTAACGAGCAGAAAAGTTTGCTCTCCCACAACCTTGTTTAAAGAAAAAGTCAATAATACTCTGACTTCTTGTGTTTTTATTTGAATCAGTCAAAACATAACCTTCCACGACAAAATCATCACTTTGTACATTGTGGTTCTGCAAATTTTGACTGTAGAAAATATTTTATTTCTCAAAATGGCCAAATATTTATCAATAAATTTCCTCGTAGTTTGTATTTTAATGTGTAATTATTCCCAAGGAATTGCATCCACACGCCAAAAGACTTGCAGCGTGTTGGAATATTCTTGGCCAGCGAGTCTCATTATGCCCCATCTTACAAATTGTGAAGTTTTATTTGCAGATATTAAGACCAGAAGAAATCCTTCCGCTAATAAATCGATCCCGTTTCATACCTTAGTACTACATAGAATCTCACAACTGTCATTTCCAGCTACAACTGGAGTATTCGAAATTTCTCTGGACGTAAACTTTCCAAAGAAAACAATTCAGTTTGACTTATTTCGGAATGTTCATCGACATTCTGTGGTTTGTGGAGTGGCTATATTTTCTTTTGAAAGTAGTGAAATTAGAAAAGAAACGGCTAATTTACTTTTCGAGCAGTTCACTCCACTTTATGCTCCTATGATCAGAAAAGATGAAGATTATTTCATTTTCCTAATGT
>JAANSO010003367.1:0-11581 GCA_036507315.1 Lepidocyrtus fimetarius | reverse complement strand
TTCCTGAACTTGGAGACCTTGCACTTGAAGATATTGTGCGTCATATCATGTTTGCTTTGCGCATTAAGTCGCCGCTACCTTTTACAAACCCATATTTGGAAAATATACAATCGAAAAGGTTAAATTATCAAATGAACCGTGTTATAAAAAGAGTCGATTAGATTTCTTTGAAAAACAAATCCTCTATAATGCTCATGATTAAATAAACGTTTCACATCACACTTTGAAAAAATAAAAATATTTACATCTGCAGAAAAAAACAATATTGTTCAAAGTGATACTGGAAACCTGGGTCATGCAGAGCGTCACAGCGGCACCAAAATAAAAAGTTTATTATAAGCGCAATAGACAACAATGCAAACTAATTTTCACCTGATTCCCCTCAACCACAATTTTCATCTTTGGCAACTAAAATATAGCCTATTGTCATGTTGATTTATGACCCACTCCATATTTATGAGCGAGAATGTAGTTAGGTTAACGGCTGAAAAGGAACAGCACGACTTTTGACTCTAGATTTTGGCACATTTTCCCATGACTTGCTGAAAAAGAGCGGCTCTTACATACTCATTCGATTTAAAAAGTTTCGCTTGCATAGAATTAGCATTAAAATGAAGAGATAAAACAAGTTCAATATATTATATAGTAAATGACGATACTAAACATTATGGAAATAATTCTTCATCTTATTGCATTTTAAATGAGTAAAATGACAAGGTTTACTAAGAAAGTAAAAGGGCTTGAATGTTTAAAAGGCAAACCCATTTTCTATTTCAGTCCTGTTTTTCTTCCACTATCGTTTTTTGAATTTATCTTTCACATCTGAAAAAAGTAAAAGGGACATAAAAAAAGATTTCCGTTTTTAATGTTTATCCATTAACGGAGAGTACAACCCTTTCTTGCCATTTCATTTCAGCATTTAACGCCACAATAGCGGTTGCCGCTCGCTACCTCCGTCATTATTGACACTTCCCACTTATTACACAAAGCCACATAAACAATGCAACAAATTACCTGAGTAAGTTTTTGCATTTAATTCTCTCAGGCTTCTTCAAATCTTTTTCATCTGCTCATAATCATCAAGAAAAAAATACCATTTCCTTTTATGTTCGACTGTTGTGGATTNTTTAATTCTCTCAGGCTTCTTCAAATCTTTTTCATCTGCTCATAATCATCAAGAAAAAAATACCATTTCCTTTTATGTTCGACTGTTGTGGATTAAGGTTAGTAGTTTGCATTGTTGTTTAAAAGAATATTTCTAACGGAGCAATAAAAAGAAGCAAATGACCCTTTGACATCCTGCCCGGTCAAAGAAAAAACTTTCACTGGCAAACCCCAAACGAAACTTCTGTTTAATCTCCCCTTTGCATCTTTCAAAAAGTGAAAAACTTGCAATTGTCATCATTATTATTGCTATGATTATTGTTATTGCTACTTTTTAAAGTGTCCATTTATACTTTATCATGTTAAATGCTTGTTCGCTTGAACCTACAACGACCCCATTTTCCATTTCCTTCAACAGAAATAAAAGCCACGCAAGTGCGATTATGATAGGTGATAGATTTACGATATTTTCCAACTATTAAGTATTCGTTTAATATGATTTATGTAGAAAAGATTTGCTACTCTTTGTACATCCCCTCTACTCTGTGTTTTTCGTGCACATTTTCATTTCACTATAGCTTTTAAAATTTGCAAAAATTACTACTTTTTTGCTATTTTCTACTGATTTTAAACCTATCTCTCGAGTAAAATTGCAGATTACATTTAAATATGTTAATAATATGCTTCTATCATCTGTTTGCGATTGAGTTTAATGCAGTTTAGCCGAACTTTATGTTGAACCCGGGCTGTATTTCAGACCCGGGCTCTATTCATAAACCGAACTCGCACCCCCAGGGCTCTATTACAGACCCGGGCTTTATTTTAGAGCCGGGCTCTAATATAGAATATACGGTAATTATGATTATGGTTGCACATTAGCTTTTTTCTATTTATTAAAATAAAAGATAATCACAGCAGGAGGGATTTTTCGTCTAGATTGGATGAATTGGCAAACCAAGCCAAATGTCAATTGTCATTATTACATTATTATGGCCATAAAATTAGAAAATATGAAAAAGTACATATATTTGTTCATTTAATTTTTATTAAAAGTTTTAAATTTCTTGTAGGAAGTTAACTTAATTCCCTCCTGTAGAATGTAACTGTGAAAAAACAGTATTTTTATAATTGGCGAACAAATTGCTTTATTACTTTGGCTTTTATCCATTTATACAGCTGAAAAGTGTCATTCGTTCATAAATAATAATAAGGATATACTACTTGAATGATATTGACTTGAGTAATTTTATGTTTTTACAATGATTGGTATGCAATTAGCCAGTAATTGTGAGATTTCTTCAGTACCACAACAAAGTTTCAGTTTTCTAATTTCCTAAAGAAGCAATATAGTGTCTCAGACTCAATTATGGATAATTTATTGAAATTAAGCATGATTAAGGCAGTGTCACTTCCAACAAAACAAGATTGGCGTCCGTTATAAGTATTTAAATAGATGAGGAAACCTCATAAAACAGAACAACCTATCACAATTGTGTGATTTACTCACGCGAAACCAGTTAAAATATGTTTATGATGAGTAATGTAATTTTAATGCTTTTCGAAAAAAACTATATTTCATGAAAACTAGTAAGGATATCGTGCAAAGTAGGTAATGCAAGGACGGATATAAGTAATGAAAAAGCACAAAAGTTCCTCTTATTAGCATAGATTTTTCAGAAAGTTTTTCAATTTCGTGAAAGAAATTTTGTGAATATTTTTCCCATAAAGATGATCATTGGCAACAACCAAAGATAAGGTCAAAGAGGAGCGGAGGAACGAATTGGATTGAAAACGGGTAAATAATTTTAAAGGTGCTGCATTATAATTTGAATAAATGACAAACTAGATGCGTCGGGAAAGCGTTTTTCAAAGGGTACATTAATTCATTACCTCACGCCACTTTTCTCTTAAATATAAGCATAAAATATTTAATGTTAAATGATAGTTTTTAATTTCGTTTTTTCGTTTTCGTTATCAGCAATCAGTTAGTTGCATTATTATTACATGCTGTTGCACTTTTACCCCAGAATTGCAGTAAAAATACTGAAAAAGTTGTCAGGATTGCGTTACATGTAGCAGGCGTGACATGTTGCGACGTAATTTTCAACTGAACGACAACGCAATAACAAACGACCCTGTAAAGTACATAAATGGTAAAGATGATTCATATTTTTAGCTTGTCTGAATGGAGTACAACTTTCTCGACAGCAAGCTCTAATTTTTCATAATTTAAACCTATATTTAACTCTCCCATAGAAAACTTTGTTTGGTGTCAATATCCAGTATCATACGAGTGCGTGGAATGAAACATTTCTACAGCTTAAAGGGAGTTGCTTCTTTTCTCAAGCAACAAATCATTTCCTCTTATCCGTGTCTACTCTATAATTCAATTTAGACACGTCGCAGAATGACATGAACAGAAAATCATCGTCTTCTAAAAAAGGAGGAAAAAATAAATCTCCTGGATGAACTGGTTACTTAAATCGTTACTATATAAAGAGTTATAAAAAATCTTTTCAAACCATTTTCCCATCACTTTGCCATATTATGCAGCTATTATTATTACGATATGAGATACAAGGCCCAGTTTAAAGGATGAGCTTTGTAGTAAAAACAGGTTTTTATTAGTGCCACCATCATTTTCTTTACACCGTATACATTCATACTTGGTAAAAAGTAAGTAGGCTTACACTTTGCTTCATTGCATGCAAGTTGATGATGGGAAAATATAGGAAGTCACTTAGAAAAGTTTTTATTCATTTTTTATTAATGTGCTCTTTCCATGAAAGAAGTAGAAGTTGTGGCATGGTTGATTGAAAGTAAAACAAGGAAAGAACCATTTTATATCATTTTGTTACACAATATATTTATAATCAACTACTATAATTTGTTAAAAGCAGGATTTAGTTTAGAGAGGGAAAGGATAAAAGGATAAAATGTAACTGAAATAAAACCACTTTCTTATTGAAAATCTTCGCTAAATAAGGGTTGGAATAACGAATTAAGATTTTTCTTTTGAATGAAGAAAAAATGGAATTATTATGTTAATTTGAAGTAGAGTGGGAAATCCTGAGAAACCCAAATTATATACTTAATTTAGGAGGATACAGTCCATCATGAAGTAGTTGTAGAACTGGAGAGAATAAGGAGCAGTTTATAACAAGCACATTGACAAGTTTATGATGGAAAGGTTGAACAGGACGAAGTGCGTAAGTATATTTTAATACCGGTTTAAAGTTATGGATGGAGTACTGTAGGATTCACGAATATGACTGGAATTACGATTTTAGAAAAAATTATGCTGGAAAGGATGTAATTATGATTTTTGTGATGGATGCTGTTTAATGAAGAGGTGAAGAAGACTCTGTCAAAACAGGCAAAGGAAATGCTCGTTTAGCATCCAAATCCAACGTTTACATAAAGATTCATACAACGTTTTCTAATTTGGCTCTTGATCTTCCTTCTTTAGAAAAAAGTAAAGATAATTATAACAATATTTTTACATTGCGTAAGCTGATGCTCATCAACAAAGGGCACCTTGTCGTAATAACACAGGATACTAGTATAAAGCTATTACAAGCCTCCTCCTTTACCTTGAAGGGAAATTTTTACTTTGAAAATGTTTATTTTTAAGCTATTTTAAAACCAACTTACATTTTTCTCACGGTAGTGTGATGTAACTTTGTTGAATTACCAAATCGGGAGATCAAGTCATTATAAACACATCAACGTCTTTTTATATCCCATCCGATCCCACATATCTCACTTCAGTACTTATTTTTTAATTAGACGAAAGATTCTGATTTATTTACTTTGGTTTTAATTGTTTTATCCATAGTTGGATTTGAATTTAAAGTGACCAATAAATTCTGTCGCATGTAAATTAATTCTGCCTAACCAAACTTTTACTTTTCTCATGAAATTAAGTCATAAAAAGGTAAAACTTGAATTTTATAAATTTGCTTATTATTAGTCTAACCCCAACAGAGACATTTTTCACCTGCCTTAAATGGCAAATCTGCAACCATCTCATCTCCTAATTCAAGATCATTTTTTCTTGCCCCTGAACTTGCCAATTAAGTTCTTGCTTTCACAAGGATTTGCATTTTAAGCTTCAACAAATCCTAGAAAACCTCGGCATTGACCACGACCACCAATGAAGTTGTTATCTGTTATTTTCTTGAGTTGTGCAAGGTAATTTGCGGAACCCGAGCAAAATTTCACGTCTGCTCTGACAATCATCTTTATAATTGACATGACATGAGCTACACTGACGATCATATGTAAAATTACGCTTCAGTTAAATTTTTCTACGTTATCTTTTATAATTACATAATTCAACAAGATGATTGTTGACTGATGATGACATAGATGCTTTTTGTTTCCAATTATTGACATTCTAGCATTTTGTAAGTTGTGGCATTACGATAATCATATCTACAATCCTGATATTTTTCGCATTCTTCCGTCATTTATTGGCTATTGACTTTTCACGACCCTCCGATGATTATTATGATGCTGACCCAAGTTTTGCAAGAACTATGCAAGACGTTGTATGTATACGACAGATTGATTTGAATCAGTCACTCGCACTTCGCTGCTAACATTCAAATTGTAAAATAATGAGCCTTATTAAATCTGCCTCCACGACGGGAGCAACAGTAAAAGTAGCAAATCTTAAAATCTAAGCGGATTTCTCACTCAAGTTTTTTTCTTGAAGGAAGTCTGTCAAATCCTTTTCCCAAGAGATCCAATCACATTCAAGGTTATTGTCTTGTACGTTTCATCTCCTTTCTTCATTTTAATTTTTAACCTTATCATTGACCGCGATTCAAGCGAAAACCGAAAGCCTTTTGCGTGAGAGGAACCTCTCTGATAAGACCTTTTGTTATTGCCTAATAACATGAATTTCATAAGAGGAGAATAAAATCAGGAAATTTGGAAAATTTATGCCTTTCTACCCTTTTGCTGTCGGATTTCTTCTTTTGATTATTCCACTAAAAATGTGGTTAATTGAAAATTCTTGTTGTGTACCTGTTTTTATTTATTGCGGGTACGATTGCTCATTTATACAAAGGACTTAATGATTATCTATCAAGGAGACAGAAACGAGAGATTACATAGCAGATCGGTGAAATAGATGTAGCACTTGCTAGTTTAAGTGACTAACTGTAATAATAATGAAGCGATTGAAAAAATATGAAAATCAGTATTTTGTAAATATTCATTATGCTTTTATTATTCACAAAGTCGGTTCTCATCTGCTCAATCTAATTGAAATGCTGCACGGTTGTAAATGTTTTATTTGCTTTTCAAAATGCGAATTCTCGAATGATTATCTTTAAATTGATCACATTACTTGTGTCCAAATGAATTGATACTGAATAAAATATTTCTATTTTTTAAAAATTGGCAAAAACTTGAATTAAATCAATATATAAAGGAGGTTTAAAAGCCGGCTTGAGTACAAAAAACCAGCATTTCTATCAATTCAGCTACAAATTTTATTAAATTCTAAGATAAAAACTTTAGTCCAAGTTAAAAAATCTTCTTAGCCAAGTACCAATTATGTAGACATTCTTCAGACTTGGTTTCCATTCATTTAAAAAGGTGTCACAATGAAATTTTATCTTAGAGCAATCTTACACAACGGAAAGTAACGCCGTGTTTATCTAAATCTTTAATCGTACGCTTTTAAAACCTGATATTAAGTTTAAAATATTGCAAAGATTGTCTCTTCTCACAAAATGTAGAGACCAGACAAAATGTCTACAAACCAGTGTGTGCAGATGTGTTCATATTACAGCGTCAGTCCACTACTTGAGGTTTTTGCACAGGTGCACTCATTTACATAACAAAAATAAATCCCTGCAAGTGATGAACTAAAAACTTTTTTGTTAATTACAGGTTTATAATAAACATTAATTTTCGAAACATTTCTATTTATTTTAACGTGGTTGTCTACACTCTAAAATTATATTGAATATTTTACTCAGACATATAGGCCTAAATACATAAATTTACTTTTTATCAAAAAGTAGTCAAAATCTCTTAGTTCATTTGAAGAGATTTCTTCAAGTGGTAGTACGTGTGTGTACCCGATTCAAATTATGTGATCAAATCATAATATTGTTGTAAAACTACTAAAACAAGTCTTATATTCTTCTGGCTCTCAGGCTTTTGATTGGATTTTAAACCGAGAATATTATTCGTATATAGCTATCTGCAATTTACAGTTTCATCTTGTTGAACCTGTCTTAGTGACCATATCATCATCATCGGTTGCATGATGACGAGCAGAGTACTTTTTTATGTCATCATGTTCATCCCAATTTTTCTTCATAAAATAAGCAGCGCAATATAAAAATATTATTACGTATCAGTGTGAGAATGGGTTGGTCTCACTTGTCCCAAAATAAAACTTTTAAAAACCTGGGATTCTTCTACGTGTCTGCAAAGATAAGTCATTAATCTTATTTTTAAATAGCTTGAGCAACAACAATGAATCCAGTTATTCCCCTTCTTGTGCTACTATTTCAATACAAGCAAAAACAAAGGTTAAAGTCGAGGTAGAACAAAAAGTTCTTTTTTCAATTAGGCTGATTACTACTTAAACAAATCCTTTATTTGAGAATTTCTTGTTTAAAGTGTAAATAAGCAACGGCAAATTTATTTGTATTTCAGTTAATTTCCATATAAACTCCTTCGAATGAGTTCTGCAGCCTGGGTATTTGTGGTGTCGGATGTCGGGGCAAGTCAGTAGGTGGTTAATTAACAAGCATGTCAGCTGGCAGGTTAAAAAGGCTGATAAGCAAAAGAATAAAATGAAAAGGTGAGATAATGAAGGCACGTCCAGAATATTCAATTTTTCTCTCGGTCCAGAGATAGACGATTAAGTCGCAAAAGCATATATTGCGCAATATTTCAAGTAAACCTACTCACTGTTTAAATTCAACTTGTTTCATTGACTTTTTCATACAAATTAATGCTAGTTAGTTTGTACAGTTTTGTTATAAAAAAGGATACCTCCCGTAGGCAGCCGTATTTTAATGAGTTGGCAGCAATGTTCTGTCATTTATCCGGTCTTGTACAATGTTCATTTACACCTTCTTCATTCTTGTCGGAGGATGTTCATGCCTATTTTTGCGCAGGAGCACAGAAGTTGTAAACCAGTAGAAAGATATTTTATTATATAACACTACATAACTTAACAATTTTTTCTAATAATTCGCCAAAATTGTTTCTGGTTTCTTTCGTTTCTTGTTTTTTCTGCATGAAAGCGTACCTTGACAAGAACGATCAACATTTCATAATCAGTGGACGTGTTTCGTAAATCGTGTTGGATAGGATATGGTTTCACTTTGCAGAAACTCTGGCAGACTTGGCATTTAAAATTACTGCAATTCTCAGCAGTAAACTTCCAAAGCTTCTTTTAATTCAAAGTTTTATCGTAAAATCATATATACCAGTACAATTTTTTCTTCTTCAGCATTCTCAACGATTTTTTTTGGCATAATCAGGCAATTAAAAAGAACGAAGAAAGTCAACGTATTGGCAGACTATGCCTAATCTGGTCGGTGCTAATGCCATGTCAAATGTCAGTAATGGAAACCAATAGAATTCACTCCGTTTTATCCGAATAAGAATTTACAAAAATGTATAACGGTGAATAATCCGCAGTCATTATGTTTTGGATTCTATGCAAATTTTTATCCCCACCAACAAAACCTTCTGAGATGGCCAGTTTACTCCTCATCATCTTCATTATATCCGTAACTATTACAATAACAATGAATAAAGCTGATCTATCGTCACAACAATTCACTTGTCAATTTTTTATGTTCATTTTTTCAATGGATAATCATTGTTGATCATCATAAGTGCAGTGACTTTCCTGCACACCTCAACCCAACCTGAAAGATAGCAGGAAAGTCAAACATTTTTTCATTTTGATGACAAGAAAGATGGGAAACAACGAATAAAACCGGTCATTGACAGTTACATTTTATTAGAAATGGAGGATTATAGTGGATCAGAGCACATTTCTCATTCCATAGCAATGTTTATTCAACCAATATTATGATTACATTATACACGCAAAGCTTCTTTAGCTTCAACAACAGTTCCTTATCATATCAGTCAGTGTCCAGTTTTTTATAGATCAACATGGGTAATCCTCAAATAATAATAAATTCGATACGAATAATTTTGTAAGATTATTGACGTGATGTAAGATCCATTGTTGATTATATGATGAAAATATCTTGTGTGAATATTTCATTATGAAAAGAATGAGGGAATGACACGAAAAGTCTCATAAATAGGCAATCCTTCAAACATCAGCTCATCATCAACACCAGTCAGTGAATCTTTTTCCTCCATGTGCCCTTGAATTTTGGCATCATTGTCCATCATAAGATTTCATGCAAACTGCTCATATTTCATAAAATTCAACATTTGGTCATACACTTGGAAAAGAAAGATGACCGACCTGATAATGATAACGAAGACTTGACACTGAGCTGTCATCATGGTCTAGTCTTTGCAATCCTCATCAACATCATCAAACATGAAAGCAGGAAAAATATTGTACACGATGTTCTCTTTTAAAAGATTCGCCCCGCGCAGTCTCCACTGCAACTTCTCTCTCAAGCTGGGAGAGCAGTCTCATAAAAATCTCAGCAGAGGTTACAGAATTTAAAAAGATTTAATGCACTTGCAAAGTAAAAGTAGCAAAAGTGATATCAGTTTACATTAATGCAATTACAGTTATCTTGTAAACTTTGTGCTACTCTATACGGAATGACGGCGGAGGTTGACTGGTCATGACGCTGCGGTGCTGGCATGTATTTGTCCGTTTCCTAGTTTTATTACCAAAATTTTGCATATCTTTTTTGTCCTTATCCCGCTACTTCCATTGTTGTCGTACTTTTTTCATTCAAAGGTCAGCTACAATCAGTTTTTTCAAAGAACTCTCAAGAGAACTCTTGTTTGTAATAATTTTCACTATTTTGAACCAAATTAAATATTGCTTGGCCACAAGAAAGAAAAAATTTAAGAAGCATAAACCAAAATAAATATGTAATGAGACATTTATTACGTGAGCAGTTATAATGATGACTTATGGAGATTGCTGAATTCATATTCCTTGTTGTTTATATATTTTTTTCTGCCAAACCTTGACTGACATTTTATGACTAATTTACACTACTGCGAATTTGTTAATCATACCTCCAAGCCACCTGCAATAAATAACAACAACAGAGAAAAATAGCAGCAGGCTTGGCGTACAGCTGAAGATCAAGTATAATCGCAAATGGTCAAATTAGTTTAATAATAAATTGAGCAAATGAGATTTTCTTCGGCAGTTGAGGCGAAATTTTTTGCTGACAACACAATTTTTGTTATTATTCAATTCAATCTAAGCCTTTCTTAAGCTCCGTTTTAGGCGAGTGGCAGGCGTACGTGTCTCTGGAGGTCTTTCTGTTGAAAAATTATGCCGGATCTTTCCCTCACATTGATCCTCCTAAAAATATGAGGATAAAATGTCATATGCCACATGTATTTTTAGAATAAACAGTTCTCGTGTTTTTTCCCAACGTAATAAAATCCAGACGTGAGAGCTACACTCCTATTATTTGTCATTTGATCGAAATGAAAACATTTTTTATTTTGTTGTTGATAATGATGATGACGCTCGTTGATTCCCACTTCTTGTTTCTGCTATCATACTACTATTTTGCTACTTGTGTTGCTGCAGAGAGCTCAAATTACTGAAAAATGGTTCAAATAAAAGGGGAAACTTGGAGCACACGTCAAACCAGGGGAGGTAAATAAAAAGATACATTCATCAGTAATTGCATACAACATAATGGCATTGACATTTTTACAAGAATAAAACCGATTGCTGCACTTTTTCTCATTAAAATCATTGGTTTAACAATGGAGGTATAAAGATAACTTTATACCTCCATTGGTTTAACCTCCCATTACCAATTCTCTACGATCGATTTAACCTATCAACAGGAGTTGGGGTTTTTTATATTATGCAATCCTGTGAAGAGTAAATATATTTGAAAAGTTTAATTTTGCAAGGAAAAAGGATTTTTGTTTGTGTCGCAGATTATGAACTTCTCGTGTCTGACGTGTGGTCTCTTTAATAAAAAACTTTGGCGAAAAGATTTACGATTGGAAACAGTCCCCGTGGGATATTTTTGGGGTTTGAAACGGTTGGGAAAAGAAGCATAAAAAGTGACAGCAACGAGCGTTCATGTATTTTCCCCTTGTTGGCAGTTTTCACGAAAAAATACATAGGAATTAAAAGGAAGTATAATGAAAAGTTTTTATAATTCTTCCTATTAATTCCAAGAACTATTGAGAATGTGCTGCTTCATCATCGTAAATAAATTCAGATCTATACCAGGAAAACAGCACACTCGATGTAAATAAATGAGTAAAGCGGATATTAAAACAGCAA
>JAANSO010003366.1:0-11582 GCA_036507315.1 Lepidocyrtus fimetarius | reverse complement strand
CTTACAAAAATTTGCATAAATTAGGCTTAAAAGAAACGTTTCACTTTGCATAAAACTGCTCATAAAAACGTTCAAATCGTTCGTTGAAAAACGTAAAAAATACGTTTTTTAATACACTACAGTACCGTATCATGCACTGTGCAGTGGTACTTGTGCATGCACGTCATTTAAATAACATGTGAAAGAGTGTACTTTGTGCACATAGTGCATTTACATGTTGAGCAGCACTCAAAAAAGCAGCATGATTGTATCGTGGTGGGATATTGGATGGTGGGATTGTTTTGTAAAAACAGATGAAGTTCTGTCCCTGTTGCACTTTTTAAACTATTTTTTAATTAATTAATTTTAACTGGTCAATCATTCATTAATAATTATTTTTGTTAAAAAGTGCTGATTAAAGTACTAATTAAAATATAAACAAACTGCCAATCGTTAGAAGAGTTGACCTTCTGATTGATCAGTAAACTTTTTAACTGCCTTATAGTGCCTGAAAAGTTAATTTTAATTAATCAATCGCTAAGGTCTCAGAAACTTGATTTAATTGGAATTCATGAACCGTAAAAAAAAGCCCTACCTGTGAAATTAATCTGACAGGACAGGCGCGTTAATTTTTTAATTAAAACTTGAATTAATGTGAAGCTGAATGTTATTCTGGAATGAACACTTCTTAATTGTTCACCTTCCTTCCGTCAGCTTCCATTTAATCACAGTTAAAATCCAAGTGCTAATTTCTGCTTGAGTTTAAAAATATAGCTTTTCGCAGAGATTAAACTATTTATAATGACATATAATGACAGGATTTTAATTAAGTGACTTTAGTACTTCATAGGTAGTTCGAGGGAATTCGCAGACAATTAATATAATTGAGTGGCCCATATTTCTATTCTAGAAAACTAACCTTCCAAGTGATACTACAGAGTAATACGGTATTAGGTATTACTAATACCTTCCACTTTTACGAACCCTTTGTTATTTTTTAAATGTTTATCTCGTGAGGCAATTAAAATTAGTTAAAAATGAAAACTAGGCGAAGCAGGCAAAGTTTTGGACCACCTCCTACACCAAAACGTAGGAAAACTCGTCGGAAGTCTTTAAAGAAGAAAGAAACAATGACACCGCCACCACCTGAAACGATTGATGTAAGTGATTTGGAGGAAGGGGAAATAATTGACGATGATGACCTGGATTTTAATCTTGATGGAAATACCAAACCCGTTATAAACAATAAGAAGATGGAAGAAGAAGAAACAGAAGTTATCAGTCCCCAGGAACCAGAACCCGAGGTCAAGTACGTGGACATTATTGAAGATGACGAAATTCAAGTTGTTGACGTAGCAGAAACTCCTCCAAGTTTTAACCAAAGTAAAGCCCAGACTCGAAGAAACAGCAGGAAGAGGAAGCCCAAAAGCAACACTTCTTCATTTTCAAACAAATCTCTTTGTCTTGACGGTTGTAACATCGTAGCTAATCCCCTGGCGCAATTATCCCTGGAGACCGCTGCTACTCCACAGTCAAGTAATTCCGGAATAGAGGCAAAAGAAGATACCGAAACTAAAAAGGAAGTCACTTTAATAGACATCGCGGATGATTCTGATATTGTCGCAATTTCATCCCAAGAAAGCAACGATTGTAATAATGTATTTGAGGTGGATAATGATGGGGACGACGAAGTGGAAGTTTTGGCTGTTGTATCTCCTCCCAAGAATAATAGACAAAATAAGCGACCTTCTTCTAACCAGGAGACAACGCGCATCTCTTGCGTTAATTGAAAGAAAACAAAATCAGAATGGGAATTTGTCAGGAATGCAGGGCTCTATCCAGCGTGCTAAAAAACTTGTTCGACAAAGCTTGTCAAAGAATACCATTCCGAAAAGATATTTTGCAGGACCTGATCGTCACCAGGAAAATGTTTGGACAAGTATTGCACCTAACTCGAGACAAATTGGAAAGCGTAATAAGAATAATAATAGGAATAGAAGAAATAAGTTGAACAAACGTATGAAGCGGCTGCAGCAGGAGCAGGCTCAGCTGCAAATCCAACAGCAACAACATCCACAGCAAAAGATTTCCATGTTTAATCGATAACAGATCAAGAGAGTTCAATCGAGAAAGGATTTTCATTCCTGGTCCAGATAAAGAGATTCCTGATAATTTAACCTTCCAAGTCAATAACCTAAACCCATTGGTGCAACAACTCCCTTCAGCTCCAGAATTTATTCCGTTGGATTCCTCCACACCTCTTTCTAAACCTTTTCTATGCCAGAGGTTTAATCAAATGACTGACCTGCGTAGAAAATGGATCCCATTGCCTAACAATCACCTTGCTCCTTCACCAATTGCGCCTGGCTCCAATATTATGAATGTTGGTACTGAAACGGAAAAACCAAAGGGGACATTACGACCTATTATTATTGATGGTAGCAACGTAGCTATAGGGTATGCAGTAATACTTGAATTGAATTGAGCAAACATGTACAATTCTGATAATATAATCCCAGTGTATCAATTAAGTTTTTGTTATTATGTATAATTTTAGACACGGAAAAGTAAGTGATGAAAGAAAGGCCATATTTTCCAGCCGAGGTCTCGAGATTTGTATCGATTACTTTCTTAAACGTGGACACAATGTAATCGCCTTTGCCCCTCAATTTAGACTAAAAAGGACTGAATGCTCAGATCCTGACTTGCTAGAAAAGTTGGAGAAGAAAGGTCTACTAAGGCTTACTCCTAGTCGTGAAGTTGGTGGAAAGCGGATAACATCGTACGATGACCTGTAAGTGTTAATTGATTTTTATTATTTTTACTACCTTTTTGATTACAGGATTAATAAATGTTATTTTTTTACAAAATCCATTGCAGATTTATTCTTCAATATGCACACGAAGTTGGAGGCGTTATTGTTTCAAATGATAATTTTAGAGATGTTTACAGGGACCAGCCTCACCTGCGTGATACAATTACTAATAGGTATGTGAATAATTGCTTAAATACGTGTGTCTGCTAACACAATAAATAAAAGTAGTATTAAGTTAGCTAGCTATTTTTAATATTTGTTTGACAGGATCCTTCAATACCTTTGGGTTACTCAGGATACCCTTATGTTCCCTCCAGACCCCATGGGAAGGGTCGGCATATCGTTAGATTCATTTTTACAGTTCTGAACCGGTTATCAGACACTTGGCAGAATATTTATTAGACTTTATTTTTATACGGTACTCTTTGCACTCCTAAATACTCATAGAATTTGCAAATATTTACTGCTAGGGTACCACCAATGCAATAATAACAAGACCAGTCAAAGTGTTCTCTCAAGATTTAATTAGAATGAGGTGTCGTCACAAAGTCAGTACAGTACAAGTAATATATACTATACGTTTGCGGTAAGACGATGTTAACTTTAACAAGGCATTGTGATGGCCTTGATTAATGGAAATACGAATCTTTTAGCTAAAGTAGAACAATATTAGCTGAAGTTGTGTGATTTTTGTATTTTTGACAAAAATAGATGTATTAACAAAGTATAAAAAGATCAATGGTGGGTTGTAGAGTGTGTTAATACTTTTTTAAGTATAGTATGAGTTAAAAAACAATAAAAAAATTTCTAATGAAAAAATCAATATTTATTGATATTGCTTCATTAAATTCATGTACACTAATGTTAGTTTAATGAAATGACCTATTAAAAAATTAAAAACTTAACCTGTCCAGAATAAAATTAAGAAAAAAACGTAGTGATTGTCACGATATTAATTTTAAACTTATTTTCTAAAAATCGCAAACATTTAACAATAAATACGTTTGAAATGTAATGTAGAACCGATTAAACAAGATAATATCGAATGAATGGACTTGGTACGTAGTTTGGAGAAGTACTTCGTATTGAATTGACACCTACTCGAGGTAATTGTAGCTAGTGTATCTAAACGGTTTTAGTAGTCGAATCGGCATAATAATAACCCTGTTTCATACACGTGAGTAAAATTTAAAACTATTCTCTCGGACTCTATCTACGTAGTTTGGAGAAATACTTCGTATTGAATTGACACCTACTCGAGGTAATTGTAGCTAGTGTATCTAAACGGTTTTAGTAGTCGAATCGGCATAATAATAACCCTGTTTCATACACGTGAGTAAAATTTAAACTATTCTCTCGGACTCTATCTAATCTATCTAATCAGGTCCTAATAATTTTCACTGTTCCTCTGCATCCGAATCCGACTCATGTTCCTCCTCTGGAATGGGCTGTTGATCTTCATCAGAATCATGTATACAAAACGTCTCCGCCTGGTCAACTCTAGATTGTCGCATAAGTGCTGGACGTCCCAGTGAATCCGTTGTTCTAAATCTCGGTGGTTTACTAAGCATAGGAGATTTTGGAATAATGACAGTATCACTTTTTACAGAGCCCACGTCAAAAGACGAGCTGTCCTCGCTTTGATAGCTTGGGTAAGGAGATAGCGTCCTCAGCGAAGTAGAAGAACCCGATAGTCCCGAAGCTCCCGTTGTGTGCACAACGTTTAAAGTAACCATCCCATTTGGCAAATGAAGATCTACAGTCCCAGAATTCCCTGCTGCTTGTTTCACAGTAATTCCACTTCCACCGCTACTTCGATCCACGGAAAATGTAGACATAAGGAAGGAATGTGACTGTGAGCTTGGGCTAACTGAACTATCCCCACTTTCTCCAACGGAAATACTATAGTAGGCATCGGAAACTGTGGAAGCGTTCGTTACACTCCTGTACACTCCTTTCCTAGCGTATTTTGTTACCCCCAACGTTGTACTAGACGAGGAAGCTGGAGCTCCTGCCGATGCGTTTGTAGATTGTGCTAGAAGATGGCTCGGGGAAGTGGAACAGGTTGCTCCGGTTGGAGGGGTTGTTGCCAAAAACGGAGAAGCTGCAGAGCAATCTATCGACAAAGCTTGACGCATCAACGCAGGGGGGACTCTATTTCGGATTTTTGGCAAACACGAAGACCTCCTGGTGCCGACAATGGAAACATTTGGCAAACTAGATTTTAGCGAGTCCAGATTCTGTAGTAGATTTGGAGCTGACGGACTTTTATGCATTTCTTCATCCTTTGACGTAGACTTTCTAATTGTGCTATTACAAACCAAAGCACAATTTTAATTACTGCGTTAATTAATTTTAATAATTTTGTTTACTTTACCGTGAAAATTTCCGAAAAGTCTCCACCAAATTCTTTTTATCGAACAAATTCGAGTGTAAATTTTCCGAGGATGATTCCTCAAGCGTTTGCACAGCAATGCTACGAACATCAACACTGCGTGATCTTTCTCTCGGCTTTATCGTAACAATCGGGTAGGCTATCAGGTCTTCACTACTTTTTGTTTTTACATAAGCTGCGGGTCCCACTTTTGCTGCACTGTCGCGTGCTTCAAAAGTCATCACACACGCCGCAACGATAATAAAACCTGGAAAAAGTACGAAAGTTATATTTCTTCATATATTTTCCCTCAACTCCCACGTGAATTTCAGTTGACAGAGTACAACAAAAGTAAATTTTCTTTAAAATCAACTTTTAACATAAACTTTATTCAAACAAAGTTTAGCAAATTCAAAGAAGAAAATGAGAATTTTTCAACTTTTTCCCATTTCATTAAATACCTTTGATGTCACATCAATATGTTTTATTTCGCAAGATGAAGATTTGTATTTGCAATTTCTAGCAAAATAGGATTTGCCAAAGCAATCTTTTGATCATTTTCCAACTCACTGACAGCATTTTACAAGCATTTCCTTATCCCTGTCTGTCAACCCCAATTTGAGAAAAGTAACGAATTGCCTTATAAATATGCAATTTCCGTGATTCTCTCAATTTCACCAAATCCTTTGTTGCTTACAATGTACATAGTAAAAACTGGGAAAGCAAGAGAAAGTACGGAAAACAGCTTGAATTTTACCAGGAAAAGCTTCCATTTGAATAATATTTTCATGTAAAAACTAGTTCCTGGATTAATTACTTTACGAATTGTGGGTGAAAGGACTCATCGGAACGGAAGCCTGCTTTTTTGTTTTCCTCTCATAATAATTTTCAAAGTGGACAAAAAGACCGTAATTTCTGATTCAACAACTCTGCAGGGCCTAGAAAGGAGATGCGGGTGTCCAGAAAACTGAATAGTAAAAGTGAAAGCAGATTTCTAATTTTTAAGCTGAATCGAATCCATTCAGAATATGACTTTCCTTGCTTTTGTACAAAATGTACAAATCCCTGCAGAAAAAACTTATTCCAGCCTTTCATTTTGGGAAAAGCAAAGTTTCGGGAGTGGACATATTTACCCGGAATATTTTCATAAAAACTAGAAGAATGGTGGTGAAATAGTATAGAATAGAGAGAAATGGGGTTTTTATAGGAGAAAAAGGATTATTATTGTGTCTACAATTGCATTTTTATGTGCCTGTTGGGACGCAACAGGCATGACATGCCTTCTATTCCTCCATTTTCTCGTCTTTTGTTTCAAATGAAAAAGTTATTAGAGAGAAATGGGGTTTTTATAGGAGAAAAAGGATTATTATTGTGTCTACAATTGCATTTTTATGTGCCTGTTGGGACGCAACAGGCATGACATGCCTTCCATTCCTCCATTTTCTCGTCTTTTGTTTCAAATGAAAAAGTTATTTTGTTTTCATGCTCAGCTCACATTTTACTAGAGGATTTAGCTTTCCCTGAATAAAACAATACGAAATATTTTTGCATGTTCAACTCCGAATCACTCTGGAAGTAAAACTTCGTCTATAAAACAGTTATTCCCTTTCAAATGCATTTCATTCTGCTCATTTTACTAAACTGTTCAATTTTTAAAAGTCTTTTGCCGCCTCTTACTTAAAAACTTTCTCCTTTCAACTGACAATGAAAGTTTATGCTGGGCTTTTCTAAATTCAAAGCGTTATTTTGTTTATGAAAAACATTCAAATTCATCAAATATTTGCTATTCTCACCATAAAATATGAACAAATACAAAATATTTGTAGTTTTGTTATTTTACAAGAACATCAATCGTAATAAGCACTAAACTAAACTGGACATCATGACTTGAATTGAGATGAAAAGAAAGGAAATTGAGATTGGAAAGGAAGAATTGTAAATAATTTAGTATTTGCTACGTGTTCACAACCGGGTTCGAATAGAAACTTGCCTCCCACTCCCATAACGATTGGTCCGGCGTAGGACAATTTGCTGAATTTAATATTGGCACTCCGCGAGTCTTCATAGTAGTGAACGGTATCCGTTACGGTGACGTTATTGTTAAGAACTCCGTCCGCTTGGAATCCTGGAGAAAGCCAGAAGAAAAAAAGAACATTATTAGTGTCAGCAATATCATCTGTAGTTCATTTATCATTCAATAAAGCTTATTTTTACGGTTATTGCTCAACATTGTTAAACTTTATTGAGATAGATTGACCACAAAAGTAGCCCAGACCTAAGCTTTCTCCTATGCATAGATTAACGAGAGCTATCAACGGGGAATAAAGGAGTAAAGGGACTGCCATGAATAGGAAATCACCTTATTTAGCCAAAGGCATGTTTTATGTGTAAATATACATCTCAAACAACTGAATATGAGCAAACATCGTTATAAACCTTTGACCTTTTTTCCGTAGAAATCCTTCCAATATCAGAATATTATCATAAAATAAAGTTATTTGAAGTAAACTTCCATTTTTTGCTTTTTATGCAAAAAGTAATTAGCTTGAGTGCCAAAACATTATCATAAGAGAAAGTTTTCCTCTTCGGATTCAATTCCAGATTTGAGAGTTTCATGGAAATTAGCAGCTCTTCAAATAAAAACTTTTGAAATAACAATATACAAAGTTTTATGTAAAATATCATCGGATAAGTGTCGTAATGATTATGGAAATGGGTTTTATATCTTGCCTGGAAATGTAAATTTTGTGTTTAATTTGTATTTGAAAATTTTCTGTTTAACTATTTACAGTTAAATGACTACGCTTTTTTGAGTCAAGTAAAAAAGCAGAAATGAAAAGTTGGAAATCAAATATAAAGTAAAACCTTGGTTTTAGTTTCGCCTTTTTTGTTTGCACTAGTTATAAAATTAAAAATGCCGCAGTATCCATTCCTCGTCCACTATCATACAGATTATACACATGCAGATAAACAATTATTTTGCAAGTTACATAACTGCGCAATAAAACAAAAATATTATGTAAAATAAGCATTTTTCTATTGTTTGCATGTTTTTTTTATTCAAAGACGTTTTGTAAATCTGTTGGGAACTGATTTTCAATTTATTTTTCTTTTATTCTATTAAAATCATTCTAAAACTATTTTCTGTTAAAAAGAAAAAAGAACTTCATCATCATCAACAGCTTCCTTTGTTGGTTCTCTGAGCTCTGGAAACGAAGCAGCTTTTTTGCTTTCCTCATTAAAATATTGTGCAAAGTGGCATTAGAAAGAGAAGCATGGCTTTTAAAAGCAATTTCTAGCAATGTTTGACCTTCAAAGTTGAACCTAACAAACTACTGGTATTCAAATGTTACTCACTAATAATATGATTGAGATTTGCACTAATAAATTTATATTGTTCCAGGAATTATTATCCTTATAATCTCTTGACTTTCACCTATTGCAATTGAGCTTTCACCAGTTTTCTGCTTTCTTTTATTTACCCTTCATCTTAAAACTCGCTTCCACCTTTCTGTAAAAAATTGCTAGCAAACGACGTCCGGACTAGGCGAAGTTAAGCGGATGAAGAGGATACTGGAGTAGAAAGTGGAATGTTGTATCGCAAAAAATCTCAATTTCCTTTCCTAACAAGAATAAAAAAGGTGAATCTGAGGAGAAAAGCGTTCTACTAGGAGCATTTTAAGATAAAATCAATGCCTTTTTAAAGGTTTAAGTATCCAGGAAAAGGAATATTCTACGTTTTTATCCTAAAAATATTCAAATCTTTCTTTTAACATTGAAACAAAATCTCCCAAACACTTTCGACGTGAAATTCAATTTTTAAGGTTTTTGCTTTTATTCAAGCGCAAAACTAGAGTTTCCCCACTAATGTATCCATTCTCAGAGATTTTTTCACCAAAAGCATGTCAAAACGTTGGAATACTTAAAATGCCATTCCGATTATTGTACGGGCTGTCAAGTTGAACGTAGAAACGTTGAAAAATAGAGTTTTTAGGCTTGTTAGTAAGGTTTTTAAAGGTTTAATTAAAAATTTAACTTAAAATTTAACTTTTAAACATGTTTGCTTGCACCTCCGGCTATGCATACCTTTGGGGAATTTTCTTAAATTCTTAAAGAAAGTTAAAAAACAGATTGTTTAACTTTGTTTGTTATGTAATTTTAATGAAAGAAAACAACTCTAGTTTGTAATGAAATGACAATTTTCTAAAAACTTAGAAACTTTCCCTTTTGGATTGCAATGAAAAAGAATTCCAAGGATTTTTAAATGAGAAAAATAATAATAAACAAAAGTACAGTTTAGATATTTATTTTCAAGCGAGGATGATATAAAACGTCACAAATAATATTTCATACGAGGAAGATAAATGACCCAGTTCCTGTCATCTTCTCCACCCAGCAACAATCTTGCTTGGAAGTTATCTCCGTTTACAATGCTCATCTGTTGCGTGAAAACTACCTGAAGCTTAAAGTATTTTCCTCCACAAGGACATATTTTCCCTCCCACTCCTTCCATTTCCCTCCATTTTCTGGTAATAAAAGGAGTGAGGTTGTTCTCTCTGGAGAGAATGCTCTTCGTTTCCAATTTAACTTGTTTTTGGAATGTGAAACGGGTTCTAAACGACTTTTCCCTTTCAATATTTTCTCAGGAGGATGAAGACCACGAAGAATTATTAAGATGAACGCTGTTTTTACTTGTAGGACGTGGAATATAAAACTAGAAATAGGCTTACCGAGGAAGGACATGACACCTCCGATGGAAAATAACACCATTCCAACGAAAAGGGCTTGGCAGGCATGCCAGAGGCAATTTGAGGACATTTTTCCTCGAACCCCCTGAAAATAAAAACAGGTAAATATTTTCATGAGAGATTAAACTTAATATTCCTTCAGGCGCGGTTTAAATTGCAAAAAAATATTTTTAATATCACAATTTTAAAAAAATCTTTAAATGGTTATTTTCATGCATGGAATCAAACAGTACAAATACAAATACACTAATTAATTAACATGACACTTTAAGTTTTTACCATTTGCAAGTATTCCATGCTCAGGTTAGCCTGTTGGAACACTAATTTAGCCATGTTTCCAGATAACAGCATAACGTTATCGTTTAAGCTCGTCATAATGATAATTTTATTAAAAATCACTCAAAAATTTGACATTTAAAAAAAATGCTACTTTCAGCTCAAAATCCTTTCTGAAACTGTAAGCTGGAGAATAAAAACCGCGCGGGTTTTATTCCAATCCGTTTTACAGAGTGAGAAAGTTTTAATAAATTACAATGTCTAAGAACGGCACCTCTCTCACCTTTTATTGATTAAAAAAGTTTAGAAGAAAGCTGTTTTGTTTTGCATTTTCTCTCAATAAAGCTATATACGGACAAAGTGTGCGCTGAAGTGACAATATTAATATCCTGTCAAAGAAAATAGAGAAAGCGATTGAATATTTGAGGTGTGTCTTTGATTGTCCGATACATCACAACCCATTCACACTGTCTTTCTCCGTTTGAGTAATATACTTTTTCTCTTCTACTAAACATTTATATATTCACGTATTACTGTCGCGCGGAAATGGTTTTGTATAAAAACAGGTTTGACAGTTTGAATAAATACTAAATACTAAATACTAAGCCCAGGTGCAATTCTAAACTGAAAAGAAAAACGAGCTCCCCGATCACCAGCTCAGCCCTTGTTTATATAAAATATTACGTTGGGGAGTAAAGCGCATTTTGTTTTTCCTTTAAAACTTTAGAAAAGTGAAAAAATCGATATTTTTGGGTGCTCCTTTCATTTTTAATTACTTGAGACAACAGAAATTAACAACAGGGCAGGGGCATAGTAGCACGATCCTTTGTCATTGTGTAAATTCTCATTAGCCTCACAATAGATAAGCTTATTACTAGTCCCGTGTTAGCTAATTAAGAGACTAATAAAATTATAATTATTAAGCAATTAACTCCCGTTCGTTTTAATTCATAGGTTAAAAACGCTGGAATTTTCTAATAAAAGTAAGCAACGCTGCACTAGGCATCTACATAGACCCCATTTTAATTTACTTTTAAACGGGAAATTATTTTAAAACTTTGAATAGTTAAGAAGTTGTCTTATTTTCTGTAAATACTGAAAAAGTTACATCATTCCAAGTATTTAAGAGAAAGTTTTGTTTTTATCCAAGTAGAATCGTGAAAGGAGCGCATCACTCAACTCCCGCCGTGTAGATTTCTAATGAAGATAGAAAACTCCTTCAATTTCACTCATTTTACTTATCCTTTGCAAGGAAAGCACTTTTTTTTATAAAACTACTAAATTTCCTTTTCTTCAACTCCTTTCCTCTAAACCCCCGTTCCATAATAAACTAGCTGGAATAAGAAGCAAAAATTCAGGTTTTAAGCTCTGAAACCTCCACAAAAAACTT
>JAANSO010003365.1:0-11585 GCA_036507315.1 Lepidocyrtus fimetarius | reverse complement strand
AAAGCGCGGGTAGATAAAAGCGCAGGTAGATCAATGCGCAAGTATGGATAAGCGTTTGTAAGAAGATTTATTTCTTAATGAATATGTTGACATGAGATTAGTCACGTAGTCCTAAGGATAATTAGATGAAAATAGAAAAAAATAAAAGGCAGCAAACCTGCTTAGACACTAGCTTGAAAATTGTCAACGTTTTGCAAGGCTTTTTAAAGCTTTGATCTATTAAAACCGTTACTGAAACCTTCTTCTTAACAAAATTTGGCAGGGTTGTAGACTGAAACTTCATGGTTTGCTGTATAGTTTTTAAACAATTATGGTTTAACGGTTTGGCTTTTATGAATGAAAGTTTGCACAGCTGTGGACATTTTCATTAAGCCTATTGCATTAAAACCTTTACAAATGAAAGGTTGGTAAAGCTATTGGAGCAAAACTTTTACAGTCAGGACTGTGGCTCAAAATACATAGCTTTTAGCTTTGTTGACCAAACGGTTACAACGGTGGAAGTGACCGTTAAAATATCAAATTGGAACATATAGCATGTAGAATATCATTCGAACGGTAAGGACTAGCATACAAAGAATATTATGTATATAAATTTGCAAATTGGCAAAAGGATTTTGTTGCAAAAATTTGCATATTTAGAAGATAAATATGTAGCGTTCAGATATTATTCAATTCAAAGTAGAAAGGTAAACAAAGTATAATTTTGCATGTAAACTCTTCTTACAAACGCATATCCATACTTGCGCATTGATCTACCTGCGCTTGTATCTACCTGCGCTTTCAGCCGCCTGCGCTTTTATTCACTGGCGCTTTTATCCACTTGCGCTTTTATCCACCTTGCGCTTATGTCCAACCTGCGCTTTTAGCCGGAACCCAATTTTCTCGCCAAATAAAAATTAATTGAAACAAAATGGTTATTATTGTTCATTTATCGTAAGATTTTAATAACTTTAAATGTTTAGTTGTGATGATTAAACGGATGAGACTAAATTGTTAACGCGAACTCTCAATAACTGTCAAAAAGGAATAAATTACACTTTTAAGTGAAGTGACCATAAGAAAATTTCTCAGATTAATACCAAGTTCGCATTGTTAGAATTTATGAAAATGTTAATTCATTAGGTAAAGTTTCAATTAGTTGCTATTAGATAGAATTTTTTGCAATTTTAGGAAAACCCTCTCGTACCACCAAAGCTGCTGAACTACAGATATTACTTATCACCACAAATAAAACTTGGGAATCTTGGGATTTCAAATTTAAAAATTTTAAGCAAATAACTTTCATGTTTAAGATTTTATGAGCCGATACATTTCTCCAATGATTCAGAAAAGCCCAGTATGTAGACGAGAAATTAGAATAGGATAACTTAAAAATAAATTGCATGCAAAAATCATGCGAACGTTGGATTGCATTTTTCTACTTTCTGGACCGCCATCGGAACGTTTGAGCAACTCAAGGCCGTGTATAGAAGCTGCTCATTCGTTGTCCACTTTGCAAGTGAGCAGCTCCCTCCGTTCCATTCTGTTCAAATTACAAATTACGAGAAAATTATTTTTCCAAGGAATAGTTGAACAAAACTGGTTAATTAAGGTTTAAATTTAAAGTTTTACCATATTTAAATGTGGAATGATTAAATACTAAAGATAGATCCACTACAAATAAAATAGTGCTAGTAAATTAGGATTTTTAGTGTGATTAAATAGAAAGTCACCTGTTTGTGCGTATTTAAAGGACCGTAATGTGATGATAAAGCAAGTTAAAATCATTTGTAGGCAATGCAGTTACTTTTAACTCTTGAAAAACTTTAGTTAAAGTTTAATCCGTAAGTTTATTTAATTTTACTCTTTGATACCATTCTAACCAAATTATTTATTTAAATTAAATATTTTTGTTTTTAAGCTTTCCTGAAGATAATCATTCATAGTCATGTCACTCGATAACGGTGGGGAAAACCTCGAACCTGACAAGTCACTAGACCAGGACGTCGCAGGCACTGAAGAAGTTTCCAGTACTACTCTCTTTGATATTCTAGGTTTGTCATTTTTTTAAAATTATAATTGCAATTAGTATTTAATTAACTCTTCTTAATCATCTCAATACTTTTAATTTTAGTTCTGGGTGGTCTCTATCTCCTGTTACTCTACCTAGTCTACACAGTGTATGCAAATGAGAAGCGCCAGAAAAATAGGGATGTAGCCGATAATCAATCAAAAGTCATAAAACGGTGGACATGGAGGGATCTAATCTATGCACTCGTGAATTTCTGTCTTTCTTGGAGTGCCTTGCCGAATGTGGAGTTGGATTTTAAAACTCATCCGGTGGATTGGAAAGTTGGGCAGACAATCAGCTTTAGAATTTTAGTAAGAAAAAATAATTTAAATGTTTTATACAAACAAAACAGTAATTTTAATTGTTCTTTTTGGAACAGTTTCCAGTACAAAATCACATCATTCCGTTCCTGTCTTATTTCCAACGAAAGTCGTCGACTTATCTTAGAATCAAAATTGTCAAGTTGAGCAGTGCCCCGTCAGTGTCCCCAGTTAAGATAAAACCAGTCATTGAATCAATCCCGAGCTCGGCTTCTTCAGAGATTGGTGATTCTGTTCTTGTCAGCTTCAACGTCCAAGAGTCCGGTCCGTATCAGATTCATGTTCGATACGGCAACAAACACTTGCCAGGGAGCCTGTTTCCGGTTGCCTTTGACCCCGCTCCACTCTCCCAGGATGTAACCACCTGTCTTCGGGAAGCCCCTATTATTTTATCAACTTCTGCAACCGTCCAGGCAATATTTATTCGTCCGATGGACAAATTTGGAAATGAGTGTAATTACGGGGATGTGGACCCTTCGAAGTTTGAGTTTAAATTGGAGGAGGAGTCAACTTTGGATGAAAAGGATTGGAAAATGGAGCTGAAAAGGAAATCTGTGGACCACCTTATCTACAATTTTACACGGGAGATTCGCAAAAGCCTGGATCAAGAAGAGTTCACCTTGATGAATAGATTTGAAGTAAAGTTGGAATTCGAATTGTTCCAACTGGGTTTCTTCCAAGCTGTTGTGACCTACGACGGGAAAGTGATTAAAAACGGAACTTTTGGAATTCTCGTCCACTCCGAAACAGAACATGCGAAGCTTATCAAAAGCGTTTTCACTTTTGGGAGGGACAACGATGGATCGCGCTACCAAGAAGGGTACATTCGCTCACAGGCCGGAGAAGTCTTTAGGAGGAATAGAAAAGTCTATCTTTACATCTACCCAAAAATAATTTACGTGAAGGAGTTCTATCTGGGATTTATTCCGTCCCGACTGGCTACCTACAGGGTACTTCCTGTAACCAAGTTTAATATTACGGCGATTTATAAAAACAACGTAAGGCATGGCTCATGCCTTGTCTCCATTTCGGATAGATCTCAAGGCAATTCAGTTGTTTTAGAGATGGAGGAAAGTGCAGCGAGATTGGCAATGGGGTTGTTTGCTGTTTACTTAAAACAACGACTTGGAGGGTCGGAGAGCTTCCAAAACAAGCAAAGGTTTTTCTACAGTGAGCTCAAAAGTGGAAAGACTTCTTCACTGACAAGGTCGTCTATTTTTGGAATTGTTGTTCAGAGGGAAAACCTAGTTAATTCGGTAATTAAAAAGTCCTTTTTTATTATTTTAATCTGTTTAATATTAAATTTCGGGTTTATTTTTTAGAGCCTAGCAGTGACCAAAAGCTTTTCTGGGGAGGGTTGGTGTCGCAACTTCAAAGTTAAATTCGTCAACGAAGAAGGCATCGACGTTGGTGGAGTGCGAAGGGAATGGCTGAACGAACTCTGCCTTAAAATGTTTGGAAGCTCCCCGGATGGAATGTTCTCTTCTTTAGGAAACTCCCGTCTAGTTCATCCTAATTATTCCCGGGATAAGGAGAAATGGACCCTGAAACATTATGAGTTTGCGGGGAAAGTGGTGGGCAAATGCCTTTTTGAAACGGCGATGGGAGGGGAGTACAAGCAAATGGTCAATGCAAAGTTTTCTCGGTCTTTTCTGGCACAAATTATTGGATACCAGCCTCATTACAAATATTTCGAGCAAGACGATCCCGAATTCTACCTTGGAAAGGTGAAGTATATTTTGGAGAACGACGTGAGTGAAATGGAGCTCACTTTTTCAGAGGAGGAGTACACGCCAACAGGGCAGCTAAGTAAAGTAGTTGACTTGATCCCGTCCGGGAGGAGGGTTGGAGTGAACAACGAAAACAAAGACGACTACCTCAACGCCCTGGCGCAGTACAGACTGCAGACGAGAGTGAAAAAGGAGACTGAGGCGTTTCTCAAAGGACTCGCGGAAATCGTGCCGGACGGGCTGCTTTCCAACTTTGACGAGAACGAGTTGGAAATCCTTCTCTGCGGAAAGAGCCAGTTTGACTTGAAGGACCTCAGGGCTCATTTTGTGCAAAGCGATGACTCTTCCAAGTACAGAAAGCTCCTTTCCTGGTTTTGGACGACGGTGGGTAACTTGACTGATGACGAAAGGGGGAGACTCCTCCAATTCGTGACTGGAAGCTCTATTCTGCCCCACGGAGGATTCAAAGAGTTGCAGCCGCCTTTTAGAATTACAGTATATGATACTGTTGGGAATCTACCAATCTCTCACACTTGTTTTAATGAGATTTGCTTATCAGACCATCGCAGCTTTGAGGAGTTCGAGAGGACTTTGAAGCTTGCAATTAGTGAAGGCAGTGTCGGGTTTGGCTTGGGGTGAAGGATTGAAGATTTCTAATTCTTATTATCAAAAAAATGTGATTAAATTAAACAGACTGACATTTGATCTGGTCCAGTAAATAAATGTATTAGTAATACTTCAATTTTATGTGTTTAATTAGTTGTAGAATTTTGTTAACTATTTAATTAATTGTAAAAGCAATTTTTAATTAAACCGATAGTTTAAATTAACATTTAAAAGAACTTCTAAGTTTACTGAACAACGAACATTTTGAAGACGGTGTTGTGCTTGTAAGTCTCTCCAGGCTCAAGAAATGGATTGGGAAAGTGTTCCTAAAAATACATTTTCATTAGCATTTAAAAACGATTGATTAAAGTTTTTGTTCATTCTTACGTAATTAACTGCATTTGGATAATTTTGAGTCTCCACAGCAAAGGCGCCGTATTTCCAATATTCCGCCCCTCCTTTGCCCCTCACAGGTTGCTCTTCTCCATTGCTCTGGTCAGGAAGGAAGTTTCCAGAATAGAACTGAAGACCAGGCTGGTCCGAGTGAATCTCTAGAACCCTTCCACTCCCTTCGTGCTGCATCCTCCCCACAAATCGCATTTCTTTCTTTCCACTTTCCCCTTCGTTTACACAAAAATTGTGGTCGTATCCTTCTGGAAACTCCTTCAGAAGCTCTCCGAGGTTCTTTGAGCTCCTGAAGTCAAATTTGGAGCCTTCCACGGGTAAAATCTCTCCTGTTGGGATCAGTGTGGAGTCGACGGGAGTGTACCTGTCGCAGTTTAACTGGAACCAGTGACCTTCCAGTTTATTTCCCGCGGCTTCATGTCCTTCCAAGTTGAAGTATGAGTGGTTTGTAATAGCCACGGGTGTTTTTCCATTTCCTTTGGCTTCATAAGTGACCTTGAGTAGGTTATCTGCCGTCAGTTGGTACTTAACTGAAGCAATCAGAGCTGCGGGGTAGCCTTGGTCGCCGTCTTCGCTTAGCAAAGTGAAGACAATAAATGGACCTTCCTCTCCTTCGACAATTTTTCCTTCCCAGAGCTTCTTATCGAAGCCACGGTGACCTCCGTGAAGGCTGTTTGAGCCGTCGTTCAAAGGTACGTGGTATTCCATCCCGTCCATTGTAAATGTCCCGTTTGCAACTCGATTGGACACTCTGCCAATCACTGCGCCAAAATAAGGGTTCTCCTCAGAAAGATAACCTTCCATGTTGTCAAATCCCAAAACTATGTCTTTCCTGTCTGAAACTCCGCCCCTGCCAGGGACTTTCAATGAAGTTATGGCGGCTCCATAAGAGATGAACTGGACTTGAATCCCTGCCTCGTTTTCCAAAGTGAAGCGGTCTACGTCTCTGGTTACATTTGTGATGGGATCCGTGTACCTTCCAAAGTTATCTTGGCTTGCCCACACTTTTCCTAAGCTTTTTGCAAGGGGTTTGTGGCCCAATGCGCTTTGCAGGGACGCCATGGGCAATAAAAGAATGAAATAATTTAGAATGTGCATTTTTTGAGTTTTATGAAGCCTTCTGTAGAATACCTAACACGGGCAAAGCACAATAACGATTAAGAATATCACGCTGACACTCTTCTATTAAAAATGAAGTCAGTATCGTGATATTAAAGATAAGTTAGACAAGTGATGGGCAATCGGGAACGATTGATTGACTGAAAAATGATAATACTGAAAGGAATCTTGTTGATGGTTACAGGACTGGACTGATTTTGCCTAACAAAAACAAGGTTTAACTCTTACATTAATACGTGTCCAACTAGATAAAGTTTTTACCTAGCTAAGCCAATCATTCAAATTGGAAGTGTGCTAATTAACTGATGAATTGATATGAAATTAGCAAAGTTAGTGAAGTGTGAAGTAAACGATGAGACTGGAATAATAATTAAGTGGAATTCATTGCCAGTCAATTACCTTGATCATGTAACGACTGCAAGAGCAAAATGAAAAATATAATCTCTGATCATGCACTGATCATGTCCAACATTCAACGTATTTAATTTTAAAGAAAATACAGATAAATCTCGCGGTTTAGACAAAGACGGTCATTTTATGTAATCATTATTTTAAATTGTTCATTCTCCGTTGAGGATGATGCTAGCTCCCTTTGCTCCGATCATGATTGAAGGGAAGTTTGTATTTCCGGATGTGACGAAGGGCATGACGGAGGCGTCAATCACGCGCAAGTTAGATGTGCCAAAGACCCTGATTAAAAATAAAAGCGTAAATAAAAGTCTGGTAATAATTTTAAATATTGGTTTTTACTTTAATTTTGAATCCAAAACGGCAACGCTGCTATTCGGTCCCATCCTTGCAGTTGAAGCGGGATGATAAACGGTACTGGTCCCGTCGTAGATAACGCATTTCCAATACTCCCGACCATCCAAATCCTTGCAGCCTTCGTGTTTCATCAGAGGCTGGATTCCAATGCTTTGAAGGAGGGGTGAAGTCATGAATACATCCATCATGTACTCAATCCCGTCAATTAGTTTTTCGGCGTCGCTCGGATCACTGTGGAATTTGGGGTCAATTAATGGTTTGTCCTTGGGATCAGCACTGGCCAACCGGATAGTTCCCATCGAGGCGGGTCGGGCAACGTCCAAGTTAAAAAAGAATTCTTCCTTGTCCAGCTCTGGCGTGTATTTGCTCTCCGATGTAGACGTGAATGTCGGGCCAGGATTCATCCGCATTGTCCTTGCTGGAAATGTAACCGTGGAGGATGCTGTGGACTCTGGCGTCACCAAAGTCAACCTTGTTCAGAGGACCTGTCCCGTTGTTCAGGTATTCCAGGAGTGCGGAAGTTGTGTTGTGGTCTGCGCCAAAAGTGCGGTTTACGAGGAAACCGTCAGGCCAAGCGCCAACGTTAACGGAGGGGTGTTCTTGGAGGTATTCACCGACTGGGAGGTCAAGAAGAACTGTGATCTGTAATAAAATACGGTCTGTTTATTATGAAATCAACCTTGAAGCTAACTTTATTGGTTTTTACTTACATTTAATGACTCGAGATGATCCCTTGGACCAATTCCGGATAACATCAAAAGCTTTGGTGTTTCAGTCGAGCCCGCAGAGACAATCACTTCCTTTGTAGCACGCGCAGTATGCTGCACTCCATGCCGTTGATAAGTAATCCCAGTAGCCTTCAACTTCCCGTCTGCGTCCGCTTCAGTCTCCACCTTTGTGGCATAAGCGTATCTGTAAACTTTGAGGTTGTCTCTGGCCATGGCGGGCTCCAGAAAAGCTTGATAAGTCCCGCATCGAAGCCCATCCCTCAGATTGTAGTCGTCCTTTGAGAAACCCCAGCTAAACGTGTCTAGGTCATTTGCATCTCCAACAGGAATTCCTTTTTCTTTGAAAGCGTCCAATAAAAAGTCTGACCCTGGAGCCCACTCAACTTTCCCGATGTACATTTCCCCTGTGTGCCCGTGCGCATCTTCTCTGCCTTCGTTTTCATAAAAGCCGTGGTAGTTCTCCAGCCCGTTGTATAGTTCTTTAATACTTGCCCAGTTCCAGGAAGCGTCGCCCGTGAAATTCGCCCATCGTTCGTAGTCTTTTGCTCTGCCACGGTTGTACATCATGTGGTTTACTTGACTGCTTCCCCCAAGGGCTTTTCCCCTAGGCCAAGGGCAGATTCCATCGGCCCAGCCGCAAGCTTTGTCTTGTTTCACTGTGGAAAAGCCCCAACTCATGAATTCTCCACTTTCGTATAAACGACGGGCCCAAGGGATGTCCATTACTGGATTCGGGTCACCGCCAGCCTCCAAAAGCAGGACTTTCTCTGTGCCAGAAGCTGTCAGTTTATTTGCAAGAACTGAGCCGGCGGAACCTGCGCCGACAATGATATAGTCGTAGGTTTCCTCCTCGGACCCTTCACCTTTCGCCTGACTGAGAACGCCATCCGTCAACTCTTGCGTTTTCTCCATGATGGAAACTTGCTTGTTTATGTCCACGGATGGGTCGCCAAGGTAGATTGCAGCGGTGAAGAATGGGACGGCGTAGCGGTTTATAAAATCTGGTTTTGGGCCTACATGTGTTGTGGGATGGTCGGCTTCGGAAGAATTCCTTCCGGGAATTGTGTTCCCGAACACGCCATTTTCTGCGAAAAAGACAAAATCAATTTACATCTTTAGCAAAGCAATTAATCGTTAATCAGAGATGAGCCCTTACCTGTTAAACTTATCACAACTAGGAATAAAATTGTACAGGGTTTACTACCCATATCTTTTAGCTTCATTTTTATTAATTAGAAAGCAATTAAATATTTTGAGTAAAAATAAACCTCTCCAGTTCTTTGAATGATTTTGATCTGCATTTTCCTCGTGTTTATATACCCGACTTGCCTGACCTTTTTGTATTCAATTACTTTTATAAAATTATGTTTGTTTTTTCCTTAAACACTCCAACAGTAGCTTTATTTAACTTTTGACATTTGTTCAAACAAGTAAAGATTAGACTTTACCGAGTAAAGTTATTTATTTACTTGTGATTGATATCAAGTGTTGTGTTTTTGCGGATTTAATTGCAATTTAGCATGAAAGATTATGATTTTGAGTTTGACAGAGAATTTTTGCATTAGTTGAACCAGTTTTACTAGTTGATAGCAACTTTTTAACGAGTAGAATCAAATGTGACAAGGATTGGTTATGAAGTGGGTAAAAATAAACATTTATGATTTATTTGGCAAGTCTTGACCCACATTTCGTGGAAAAATAGATTATGCAAAGTGCAATTTCCATGAAATACATTCAATAAAACAATTTTCCCGGTTACAACAATGCAGTTAAGCGTAGTTTTTGGGTGATTTTGTTGAAAGTCACCTTCCATTTTATAGAAGTTTGTCAATTTGTCAATCATTTTGGATTAAAACATGTTTTTAAAATAGGAGCACTCAAATTGGTATGCATTTTGCAACTTGAACTTTGTCAATTTTTGATTTATTAGGCATGATCAAACAAAAAGTACAAGGTCAAAATATAGTATTAGGACAATAAAGAGCGACCAAATTAATTAGGTGTTAAAGCCCATCACTTTACTACAATCACTTATTCCCTGCGCTTAAAGTTTTTAAAAATAGAGTGCTTCATGGCTTTACGATGTGCATTCTAAAAAACAAGTATTTACTTTTATTTATTTTTGTTACAAGTATTTCCTGACAATTTTATATAGAAGCCAAGTATGAAAACGTTAAGTATCGTTAAGCTATAAGGTCAGGTCTAAGAATAAAAAAGGCTAGTGCGGGTCAGATTAGCTCTTTTGAAAAATCTGTCTACTAATGCAACCAGCCTACTCCTCTTCTAGATCGTCAGGGAAATGCCGTATATGACGCAAAAATAATGTTATCAGAGAAAGTTGTTACTTAAAAGACTGATTAAAATGGTAAAAATTGAAATTATTAATGAGTTTATGCAAAAAACATTTTTTGTTCATTTTATAAAAAATAAATTAATATGTTGTTGATTTACAAGTAGGCAAATTTTATTCACTTCCAGTCTGCCGCATTAAAGCATACAACTCCAAAACATAATTCTCATTACAATTAAACCTTACCATTAATTTTTAATCAACAAGGTAAATACAAAAGTTTGCGTCACGTTGTATAAAACATTTAATTGTGCTTATTAAGGTTGTTTAACAAGTGATGTGGTCATTTTAAGTGTAATCGTATTTTGCCTAAATTATAAAATCATTTTAGTTAATCATCTATATCAGCAGCTAAAATACTTAAGTAATTGTCGCATTAACCATAATTGAGAAAATAATTGCTTGCGTTAAGAAACCCACTACACTTTGACTTTACACATAACTTTAATAACAGAAATCAATATAGCTGCACATATATTGTCCTTAACTAAATAAGTTTCATTTATAATTTATAACACTTTATCGAAGAGACTTTTTATAAGTTGCATTGATTAAGCAATTAAATAAGTGCTGGTCCTTTTAACTGTCCATTGTATCATCAAAAATTGCTATTCTCTTACAATTAAAACCTCATGCTCTATCTAATCAGTACTGTAAATGAATATAAAGGAAACGGCACCGTCAATTTTAATTTTTGTACATCAAATATCAAGATTGCCTTCTCTGTTAACTTTTAATCGTAAATATTATTTATAAGACAACTAAAACTAAAGTGAAAGTTGAACTTTAATATTGGAATAGGAAAGTAAAAAAGTTTTGTTTCACAATGTTCCCATCGCAGTTAAAAGTGCTCTTTCATTTTACATTTTCCAAAAGGCACCGGATTGGAGACTGGATTGGTGCCGGTGATTACATCAGAAAGGGAATTAAGGATTTAACATTTTGTTTTGAGGTTTGTTTAGCTCTTTGATCCTTTTTTTAATTTTAGCGTCTGTAGTTGCCGATGAATCCTTGGCAGTTAGGACAGGTGTGTTCCACGTCGAGACACTCGTCAATACAGCAGGGGATGAGACAACATCCCCAGACACATCCCAGCATGGCCAAAACAGCTCCGGAAATGAAAGCAATGAGCCCAGGTCGCTTTTCTGTTGTTGTCCTGATCTCGGCACGGCAATGAGGGCAGACCATTTGGATTGGACGATTTCCAATGGGGACCACAGTTGTGACCACCATTGGGGCTGAAATAGAAATAAAATACAATTTTAAAATACTCTTTTTTAATAATTAATTGTAAATATTTTTGGTAATTCTGAGTACCTCCATGTGGTGGACCTGCAGGCGGAACAGCAAATCCTGGTGGTGGGGCTTGAGCTCCAGGCACCCCTACAGATTCAAAGTAGGATGGAGGAAGGTCCCCTTTGTCTATTTTGTATTGTTGCCCAGACATCCTTTTTAATCTTGATGATTAAAAAACTCTGAAAATAAACCACAATTAATTAGCTGTAATTAATT
>JAANSO010003364.1:0-11586 GCA_036507315.1 Lepidocyrtus fimetarius | reverse complement strand
CATATGGCAAGTAGCATATCATTCGAACGGAAATAGCTTGTAGACAAACAATATGCAACTATTTTTGCAAATTTGCAAATAATTTTTGCAAAAGTTTGCATAATTAAAAGACTAAAGTATTTTTAAGGCATTATTGAGTTTTAAGTATTTAAGCGAAAACGGTATAATTTTTGCTTGCAATATTGTGTTTTTTTGCAAACTTCGAGCTAGTATCTAAGCAGGCTTGCGGCCTTTTATTAACTCTACTTTTTAATATTTCAGTAACAACGTAAACTCTAATGAAGAGAAAATTAACCTACAGCTTACGTTAATTAACTTTAAACCGATTTTAGTGATTTTATTAGTCCTAACAAAAGTGACTTGACTTATATAAATGTTGTCCTTTGATCAGAACCCAGATTGCAAGTAAAAGTACAAAGAACTAACTTTGGCTTTCAACAGCCACAAAATATACGTCCACGAAACGTGGCAAAACAGAAATGTGCTTTTTACATGTATTTTAAAGCTTGCTTTCAAGCATCTGCCCTCAAAGGGTTAAACTAAACAAAAAGCGTGTCTGAAAAATTGCGGGCTGCTGCTGGCAAGTTCTCAATGGACACCTCAAAATTAAGCCGGGATAACAAACTGAACAAAGATCAAATTTGAGTTCATAAGGAAGCCAACTTCCTTATGCAGACAAATCCTCAAAATATCCCAAAGTTATTTCACATACTATAAAGTACGCAGATTTCTTTTAGTATCTCCAATATAATTATACTGGTCCAAAAAAATTAAAATCCCTAAATAATTAAAAAATAAATTATGGCCGATAGGCCGCAAATTTTTTTAAAACTTTATACAAATGATCAAATTTTGACTTTTTAAAATTGGAAACGGGGGCCGGGTCAGTAACATTTTGTTGCTGATTTTAGCTTTTGTTCAATTGACATGTTCATAAGCTTGAATGTACAAATTTTTGGCAGACTTTTTGGTAGTAGGCTTCCCTCTTTATTGTGTAATTTATTTAGAATTAGTGAAATCTAGAATGAATCTAGTATTTGCCATTTTGCTGCTTAAGATTATAAACTTTAGTTGAATTATACAACTCTAATCATAAATTTTAAGTGGAAGTGCAAAAAAATATGCTTGTCAGAATATTTTTTTCTGGCAAAGTGTAGCAAAATTCCAATTTTCTTGGGGAGGGCCCGGCCCCTTCGGGGCCCGGCCCTGGTGAGACTCATTTATTTTCACCACCTCCAACCACCCGTACGGAGGGCCTGCTAAAAGGATCTGAATATTTTAAAACTTTGTGTACTGAAGATCAAGTTGACCTTGGGTTTATCCTAATGGAATGGAACAGAAACTCTTAAGCTATGAATCGGAATATTAACAATAAAAATACGTTAAAATTACTAATCATGTACGAGTTTACTGAGTTTACTAAATAACTTTCTCGAATCTAGTTATGTGATGAATTCAACCTTGTTTGCAATTAAAAATATATAACAAACCATAACCCTTTATCGCATTATTTGGTTAATTTATATTAAAAGCTAAAAGTTGAAACATAAATAGTGCAGCGTATCTTATCATTTAAAACTGGCTTTATAAGTTCTTATTTTTCATTTATGTACATAATGTCAACAAGCAAGACAAGATAAGGTTTACTTTACATTGAATGGCAAGCTCACCGTGGATGTCCTTGAAGTTGCTCATGAGTGAAAGCTCAAGCCACACCGTAATAGTAAAAGAGAAAGAACACATGTTTGCCCATCCTGGCCATGCTTAAACCAAGAAAATTTTTGTGTTGTTTTAATGCCATAAAAATATTAAATAAAAATATTAAATAAAAAAGCTTTTAATATTCTTCACCCTACAAAATGCCACCCAAAATAGTAAGATTATTTTATTTAGTGATTTTAAATTTTATTTTATATCGGCGTATAGCTAATTTAATTAAAAAGCCTTTTTGAAATAAATACTGGACAATTTTTAACATTTTTGTTCGGAAGATAATGAAATAACAATTACGTGCAATGATTGATTTTGCAGTCGATGAGGAGATCCCACGGAGGACGTGCCCCTAAACAATATCTCCGAACAAGTACTCCCCCTCTAATTGAGGAAGTTTCGGATGATAGTGAGGAGGATTTTGGAGAAGATGACCCTGGAACTAGAATCCAAGGAGAGGGGGATAAGCTTCTCATTCCATTCATACACGTGGACAAAAATTGCCTAGATGCCAAGTAAGAACTACAAATATTTCTTTGTATATTTCTTTGAAAATTAAAATTAATTGAATTATAGATCTTTGCAAACTCCCAATGAGGATGAAAGAGGGGATCCTGTGGTTGCCATTTCGTATGAAGACGTAGCAACAAACGGGTTGGACGAGGTGGTCAAGTCTTTGGAGAATAAATCGCTGGAGTCTGCCATTGTAAGGTTGAAACGTTACTTGGTTGAGAAGAAAAAAGGAAGGGATAAAATCAAAAGGTTAATTATCATTTATAGAATGCACACAAGTACAGTATTTAATTTGGAGCATTTTTATCCTTTTTAGTGCATTTTCTTTAATTCCTGGACATGAAGAACAAGACGAAGAAGAATGTTTAGAGAAAGCCATCGTTCCTCAACGATGCTTCTTTTTAAAAATTGATAAAAATCTGTTATATAAGCTCACCAAAACGTTAAAAGACGCTTCAATTTTTGCTACATTGAAAATCACAGGCTCCAGTAATAACGCCCAGGGTACTCGGGTAACAAAGCGAAATGGCCGTGGGGCCCGCCCTCATCCTTACAAAAGAGCAACAGAAAAACAAATAAATGAAACAGAAGCTGTGTTTACCCATGGAGGTACTGCCGGAACAGGAAGAACCATTTTATGTGAGTAAAAGTATACAAAATTTTAAATATAAAACAAGATTTGAACAGAAATATGATTTTATAGCATTGTTGAGGTCCTCAACCCCGGGCGTATTAACACTTACTGCTCAATCAGAGTTTGATGTAAATAATTTCAATGCTGGTGCAGATCTTCAATTGATTATTAACATTGAATGTGCAAAAACGCCGCCACTAACAAGAAGGTATCTTAACTTAAGTGCAGATAATACCCTGCTAGCTATGTACAAGTTGGATGATTCAACCAAGGAAGTGACAATCGTGGCTGGGGACGGGGCAGAAATTAAATGCCACAGAGTTGTTCTGATGGGTAATTTTTAAGTTAATTGAATGTTAATTTAAAATCCAAGGGTTATTTCTTTTTTACAGCAAATAGCGCCGTATTTCGCTCAATACTTTCACCTCAGCAAGGAATGGCTGAAGCTCCAACCAGGATTGAGATAAAAGAGCATTCGGAATTTGTATTAGAGGAGTTTATTAGATTTCTTTACGGTTTGTATATTCCCTTTAAACAAATCACGTTTGACATGGCGATGGTGCTATTCAAGCTTGGGAATAAATACCAAGTGAAGAAGTTGGAAAGTAGTTTGAAGCACTTGCTCTGTGAGAAAACTTTGGATTGTAATTGGACTTTTTATTCGCCGGATAGGCTCTTGAGGCTTTATCTTAATGTGAGGAATGACGAGTGCTTAGAGGAGTTGAGGGCTCATGCTTTAAGTGAATTAGCCGGGTAAGTTTGTTAAAATTAATTATTTTTAATCCTAAGTTGTAAAATTTTGCAAAATGTTTATTGTTGTTAGGTTGCGGGAAAGTGACTTGCAAAGTTCATACTGTTATAATAATCTGTGTTCAGAAGAGAAGGACGATCTACTTTCTAAACTTTTGGAATGGAAAAGATAAATTGCAAGTGGGCAAGATATTACAATTAAGAATCAGTGTTAATTTTATTTTTAATTTTCTTTGCGTATTTTGGATATTGACTTTCATTATCTCCTTTTGCTAGGTTTTTATGTGCTAAGAAATATTTTTTGTCATCTTGATCTGGTATTTCAAAATAAGTTCTTCAAAGTTTTATGAGAAAAATAATGCTGTACACTACATTCATAAAGCATTATAAGTGCATAGGGCATATTTCATAATTAGTAGTGGTCTGCATTAAACTTACTTGTCATACTTAAGTTTACTAAATAATTTTGTCTAAGTTATGTTTGGTTTTTAAATGCATGAATTCAACCATTTTGCAGTAATTAAAAATGTTCGTCACATTGTTTGATTAATTTACATTAAAATGTTTACTTCAAGTCGCTTTTAAATCTTAAATATTGCATTCACAATAAACGCAGCATCATCATCATCATGACCACAAACAAGAACTTTACATAGATTTTCATGAGAAGCTCAAAAACCAAACAACAAGCTCATAGATAGACTCCGGGAAAATATTTTTTTACATGTTTTTTATGGTAAGAGATAGCCTTCTAAGGTTTTGTATGCCGACGTTTTAGCAAAAAATAGGTCATTTAAGACCCAAAGTTATTTACATATTTTACATATTTTGGAGTTATTTACATATTAAATATTTATATACATATTTTGAAAAAATATCTACATATTTGCATATTTTTGCAAAAATTCGCGAAAAATTGCATATTTTTACATATTTTCTGCATTTTAATTGTGTAGAATGACATTTCTTCGCTGTTCCTGAATTGAATATAGTCGCAAATCTACAAAGTAAAGTTCAATTTTGTGAATAATCAAGCAAAACGTCACTTTAAAAACTGATTGAAAAGAATTTGTCAATAAATTGGCTTCAAAATCACCAAAATAGGCTAAATTTTCATGTTTTATTTACATATTTATTCACATATTTTGCCCACTTTATTCACATATTTTCCCGAAGTCTACTCATAGAGTTTTTTTGACTGAGTTTTGTAGTGTCCTTGAAGTTGCTCGTATGAGAGAAAACGCAAACCCCCGTAATACTAGAAAGAAACACAAATATCACCTGTTGGCGCATCCTGGCCATGCTTAAACTAAGAAAAGTTTTTTGTGTTGTTTTAATGTCACAGAAAAAATATTAAATTGAATATTAACTATTAAAAATTAAATATTAAAAGCCCTTTAAAAAGTTTTCAGGCAATAAAATGCCGCCCAAATTACTAGTAAGAATATTTAGATGAATTTACATTTTATTTATTACTGGCGTGTAACTTATTTAATTAAAAATCCCAAATGAAATAAATACTAAACTTTTTTAATCTTTATTAATTTGGTCGAAAGATAATAAAATGACTAATTGCGTGCAATGATTGATTATGCAGAGGATACCGTATCAGAAATCTACGGGAGGATTTGCCCCACGACTCTATCGCCCTTGTCATACTCCTCCTCTAATTGAAGAGGGTTCAGACTCGGACTTGCAAAGTTCATCTGATAGTGATGATCTTGGAGATGAGGACCAAGAAATTCAAGGTAGAAGGGATGCAAAGCTTGTTATTCCATTAATAGATCTGGAAAAAACGGTTTGTATGCCAGGTGAGAAATAAACAATTGAAATTTTAAATGGCACATAATAGTAATTAAAATTAATTAGAATTAAGCATTTTGCAAACTTCAAACGAAGATGGAAGTGGTGATCCTGTAGTTGCCGTGTCCTATGAAGACTTAACAACAAACCGTTTGGAGAAGGAGTCCTTAAAGAATGGTCAGGATGAAGTACAGAAGAAAATCATTTTAAAATTGCAATGGTACTTAATTGGGAAGAAAAAAGGAAGGGATAAAATTAAAAGGTTAGTTATCATTTATGAAATGTACACAGCTAGAATATTTAATAAGTATTTTGTATCCCATTTTAGTGCATTTTCTATAATTCCTGGACTTGAAAATGAAGAAGAAGAGGATGAAGAAGAGGAAGAAGAATGTGTAGAAAAAAACAATGTTCCTCAGCGATGTTTTTTTCTAAAAATTCATAAAATAATAACAGCGATGTTGTTATTGATAAAAATCTGTTGGTTAAGCTCACCCGGACGTTGAAGAATGCTTCAATTTCGGCTACGTTGAAAGTCAAAGACTCCAGCAATGACACCCCGGGTACTTCGGCGCCAACCTCGACAAAACGAAAACGAAGTCCTCATCCGTACAAAAAAGTCACTTCAAAAGTAAATGAAACAGAAGTTGTATTTGGAACTCGGAAAACTGGAATAACCGTTTTATGTGAGTTTAATTTAAACTATTCAATCAAGAAGAAAATGAGGCATGATGAATAAGACCCTATGCTTTTATAGCTTTGTTGAGGTCCGATACCCCAGGCGTACTAAAACTTAGTGCTCAATCAGAGAATAAAAACAATTTAAAGTGGGCTGCTGCAGCGACCGATCTTCAATTGATGATTAACATTGAATGCGCAAAGAAGGAACCACGAATAAGAACGGAACTGTACTTAAATGCAGATAACACCCTTTTAGCTATGTATAAGTTGGATAACGCAACCAAGGAAGTGACAATCGTGGCTAAAGACGGGGCAGAGATTAAATGCCACAGAGTGGTACTAATGGGTAAGGTTAAATTTTAAATGTTAATTAAAATTGAAAAGTTACTTTATAATTATTTTTACAGCAAATAGCGCCGTTTTTCGTTCAATGCTTTCACCTCAACAAGGCATGGCTGAAGCTCCAACCAGGATCGAGTTAAAAGAATATTCGTGGCTTGGAATAAAAAAATGAGTTTGTTAGATTTCTTTACGGTTTGTCAATCCCTTTTAAAATTATTAGATTTGACATGACACTGGAACTTCTCAAGCTTGGGAATAAATTCCAAGTGAAAAAGTTGCAAAATTCTTTAATGCACTTGCTCAGTGAGAGATCCCTTGATTTTCGTTTTGGCGCGGACTTTTCCGTCGAATCACTCCTAGAAGTATATTTAGCTGTAAAGGATGACGTGGGTTTGGAGGAGTTGAGGGCTCATGCTATTACTGAATTCGCAAAATACGAGTAAGTACTATTAATCCCATAAGTCCGTTACTATTAATCAGAAGTTGTAAAATTTTGCATTTTTTATATTAGGCTGGATGAAGATGAGTTGGATGACTGGTTTGGAGATTTGAGTTCAGAAGACAAGGCCGAACTACTTTCTCAACGCTTAGAATGGCAAAAATAATAAAATCATCAACGTGAATAGTTGTACTTTTTATTGTGTATTTTGAGTATTGACTTCTATTAACTGCATTTTCTTTCTGTTTTTCATATTTTATGTTTTAAGAAATGATTTGTTTAAAGCTGCTATTTTAAAATAAAATCTCTAATGATATTTAAAGTTGGAAAAATAATGTTCCATTGATTAAACAACATGAGATGAGTGCATATTTTTATACTTATTGCAGTGGACGCTGCTGTCCACCTTGTTTTCTTGCATAAGCTTTTTTATAGTGACTTGAAAGTTGTTCATTGCCAGAGGCTAAATAGTACAGAGAGGATTGAGAAGTGTGGAGTATGAGCAAATGGGTTGAGCTTTGGTTTTATTACAATGATAGAAAAAACAAAATCATCTTTATCATCTGTTGTTTTATACCCTTGCCATTATTTGCAGTTTTTTAAAAACTGTAGCTCATTCAAAACTCATATTTTGGAAGGAAAATAATTTCTAAAAGAATTCTCTAATGTAAATAATTCACAGACAATAATTCACACAAACAAAATTCTGATACACAATCAAAACATTCAGAAAAAATCAACATTTTTTTGCTTAAAATCAGTTAGAGCAGTCAAAGTATCAAACCTCTTTTGAAGCATCAAGTTTACATTAGAAGAAAGATGTCAAGACGAGATGTTGTTGATCCTGATCAGGAGTTCAGGAACTATCAAAGGGAATTGGATATCGATATGCGGCGCTATCGCATAACGTTAGAAGGGAGACGAAGAGTGTCTTAGCGCTTTCTTAATATGTTCATAAATCGGAATCCTTCCCGGCCACCTCCACCACCAGGTCCAAATGAAGAAAATTGGGATGTAGTGTCTCAAGCATCGACTGAGCGCCTTGGAGGGGATGAAGATGACGCCGGAGGAGTCCAAGAAGAGAGGGATGGCAGGCTACTGATTCCCCTGGTGCAAAATTTTGAAAAGCTGGTTGCTGCGGTGTGTACGGAGGTGAAGAATTGAAAGTGCATTTTATTTAAAGTAATTAAAATTGCGCTAATTGTGTTTTTAATTAATTAGAAATGCTTGCAAGATCGCAGAATTCACCTCAAGCTGTGGCTATAGATGAAAGAGAAGACCACGTGGTTTCAATTCAGTTTAAAGATGTTCAATTAAACGGTTTGGATGAAGCAGAGGGGAACGTGAAGGTAGGGACGCAAAAGGAGAACCTTTTGACATTGAAAAGTTACTTAATTGGGAAGAACAAAGGGAAAGATAAACTAAAATGGTGAGCTAATAATAAAATTCTAAATTTATTTATTAAAAAAATAGAAAAAGAATGAGGCAATTATGAAATATATTTAGCGCATTCTCGTTAATTCCGGGACAACCGAATGGGTCCCGAACTCGGTTTTATTTTCTAAAAGTGGACAAAAATGTACTGGAAAAGCTCGCCCGAACTTTAAAGGAAGCTTCCATTTCGGCTTCTTTGAAAGTAATTAGACCCAACAGTCCTACAAACTCTCCGGGTCCTTCAACAAGTTCAGCATCACAAAGGCTTCACCCTTACTTGGGGTTTCAAACGGGAGAACAAAACATGGAAACGAGATTTGAAACTGATGGGGTGACCGGAAGTAGAGTAGTTGGTTTGTTATTTTATGAGTTTTTTAAGTATTCAGGAAGTAGTTGGTAATTTTAATTGTTGACTGGTTTTAATTGGAAGGCTTAGAGCTGTGGATGTGGTTTCTAATTCAGCTGCCGGGGTGAAAAGGATAAGAAATGGAAGACACGCTCCAAGTGGAAATTCTGATTCGAAAAGTGTTCGTTTTGCCTTGACAGTAAATATTAATTGTGCAAACGGGACGAAATTAAGAGAAAAAGTTAAAATAGGATCGGATGAGATACTCCAGGCGGTTTATAACTTGGATGATGCAATCAAAGACGTGACCATTGTGGCTAGCAACGGGGTAGAGATAAAATGCCACCGGAATATTTTAATGGGTTAGTGAAAATAGTTAATTTAATTGAAACAATCAATAATTTTAATTAATTTTGCAGCCAAAAGCACTACACTCCGTTCAATGCTGTCCCCTCAACAAGGTATGGCTGAGGCTCAAACTGGAAGAATTGAGTTAAATGAAAATAGCGAGGATGGGTTACGGGAATTTATTAGATTTCTTTACCGCTTTGAAGTCCCCTTAGAGGGAATTACATCGGACCTTGCGGTGGAATTGTTCCAGTTGGGGAATAAATACCAAGTGAGGAAGTTGGAAGATGCTATGAAGTATTTTCTCTGTGAGATGAAAATGTATTTTTACTCGGTGGATTCAATTCTGGAGATGTATTTTACAGCGAGGAATGTGGACAGTTTGGAGGAATTGAGGGCTCACGCATTGACTGAAATATCAACGTAAGTTATGCATTTCATTTCGTTTTATCATTGAAAAATGCATTAATTCACAAAAATATTTATTTTTTGTAGTTTGTCAGAAGAGACTTTAAAGTCATCCGATTATTTTAGAAGATTATGCCAAGAAGACCAAGTGGATCTGCTTTTTAAACTTTTGGAATGGAACAAATAATTGTAGCCCAAGCTGAAAAGTTTTGCATTTTCGAAGAGAATGTTTTTTACTTTAATCTTATCATTTATTAAGCGTCAGTTTGTTTTGTCAAGTATTTTCACTTTAAATTGTATTTTATTTCTACATTTATGAATTTTACACTAACACGTATTTTGTACATTTTTACTGATTTCAGAAGACTTTGCACATGAATTACATGATTGTATTAAGCTTAATACAAGAAAATAAAACGATCAATCAAAATTGTTTAATTAATAAATGATTGATTGAATTATTGGTGAAAGAATTTTTGTCATCATAAAATATTTATTCGATAAAATGAGAGACAAAGTACAAAAATATGTGTTTTAAATGAAACATGTTTGCCAATAAGGTTATTTCAAGTGCACAAAGATCACATTGCTATTATAAAATAAAGTGAACTTTGGAGTTTCAAGTGTCCACGCGCGGACTTTTTTTTAGGTTTCAGTGAAAATGTTACACAACCAACTAGTTTTGAAGTGGTTGACGTGAGAAACGATTTGAATTATTAAAATATTTTCACTGATACGCAGCTGTTGCCATTACTAATCATTAATTATTATTATTATTATTATGGCTTTATTGCAGAAAAAACATTGAATAAACATAATACAATAGTATGACGTTATAATCAATATGCTGTTTGGTTGGAGATGAGATAATCGTTGTCCGTCATATAAAAGCAACTTTTTAGGCAACTGATGTTCACAGATATTTATTTCCTTTCCCGTTTAATTGTCTCAAGTTTTATTTTTAAAAATATAAAATGGTTAAAGTACAATTTATTTTTGCAATAATTTTATCAACTTTTGCAATCGTCTTTGGCTTGCCTCAAGATTGCAATGAGGTTGGTAAAGAAAGCGGAATTTATACAATTTTCCCTGCAAACTCTTCACTTTTTAACAATGGCGTGGAAATCTTCTGTGACATGGAAACTGATGGAGGTGGATGGACTGTGATTCAACGAAGACGAGAATCCGAAAATCAAATAGACTTTTATAGAAACTGGCAGGAATATGCGGAAGGGTTTGGAACTCTCACTGATAGTTTTTGGTTGGGTAAGGATTAGGTGGGAATTATAATTTTTAATGATAATTGAAAATTGGCTGATTACTGATACAGGGCTTGATCTAATTTCCGAGCTAACTAAGGAGGGAAATAAGCAATTACGAGTTGACATGGAAGACTGGGAAGGAGAAACGGCTTATGCTGAATATGATCTCTTTCAAGTTGCGGATTCAACAGATTTGTATCGTTTAAATGTGCAGGGGTATCATGGAACTGCTGGAGATTCTTTAATTACAGGGCATAATGGTTTGGAGTTCTCAACCAAAGATCGGGATAATGATTTGGACGACACCCGCGAATGTGCGAAAACATTTCACGGTGCTTGGTGGTATCGTAACTGTCATGATGTTAGTTATTGCATGCAATTTTTGCACTCTCATGATATTGGCCTTGACAACTTTATCATTTACTTTTAATTTGAGTATATTTTGTTTTATTTAACAGTCGAATTTAAATGGACATTATGGTGATGTTGAATACGGCCGTGGAGTTATTTGGCGTCATTGGCGTGGACAATACAACCCTTTGAAACGTGTTGAAATGAAAATTCGCACTGCTATTTAAATCACAATTAAAATATTCAATTTTAAAAATCACGGTAAAATCTTGTTAACTACTTGGAAATTTTAAGCAGCGACGTTAAATAACCAGAATAAAGATATTGCAAAAATCTATAAAATTAAATCTGATCATTTATTGAAATCAGTCCGAATGATAAGCAATCTATCGTCATTCTGTCAAATCAAAGTAAAATGCAAAAATATGCAATTATATTGCAATTCGTCGTTTGCTCCGGAAAAAAGAATAACTCATTCCGATCCAGTCTGGGAAAAAGTATAACTCATTCCGAATAATTCTGGAAAAAAGAATAACTCATTGTGAGTTATTCTTTTTCCCGGCGG
>JAANSO010003363.1:0-11587 GCA_036507315.1 Lepidocyrtus fimetarius | reverse complement strand
AGTGGTGCAAGATGCACAGATTATGCAATGAATGTTTTGTATCGGATGTAAATAATGAATGATTAAAGGCAGTTGGCCAGCAGCACTCACTAACTCAACATCTCTCTCGCTCTAATACATTGATTTAGCATAACTTACGACTGGTGAAGGCGCCTGGCGTTTCTGTGTGCCTCTGCGCTGCATTTTTAAAGCGAGTAGCCCCATTAAAAATTGCAATGTCAAAAAATGTCAAAGGCCAACTCATTATTCGTTTTAAGTGGGTTATTTACAAAAAATGATTTTATTCAAGTGCAGTGCATAAGTAACTCAAGAATATAGGGCAAAACTGTTATGAGTGAGTCAGATGGATAAAATAGAACTTAAAAGCTTTGTACATAGAATTAAAATGTAAAAAACAATTTATGGTGCGTAGAGTGTTTCTCATCTTGAAAAAGCTAGTCATTTTTCTCTTCTCACCTGCAACAAAAACAATTCAAAGTGTAAACAGTTTTCCAGTTTTTAAATAACTTGACAATATAAATAAGTGACAATTTTTACGTTAATGAGCAAATACATGTTTTTAAGCCATTTTAATGAGTTCACAAAGGGAAAGTCGCAGAAGAAAAGATCTTCCTCCTGAATTTTCCGGAGAACAGATTGCGTTAGGCAATAAAAGAAAGCGAAAAACGTTAAAAAAATCGCAGAAGTGCCCAGGACAAAGTGAAAATTCAGAATCTGAGACTGGTAAAGAAAGTGATGTGGAATCTGTGATTTCTACTTCAACTCCCGTTAGTCAAAGAGTGGCTCCTCTAAATGTTCAAAACATTAGCGTAATTCAAACGGAGCGTTTTGCCGAAAGATTTGAAAATACAATTACGGGGCAAAGTGAACTTCAATTACCAGAGAATCCTGCAGAAGCGGCGGCTATTATTCAGCGTCAGTACATTCCCAATCAGGACTCAGGAAATTCAACGGATCCAGTTCTGGATTTCGATCCTAATTTTGTTCCGGAACTACCGAACTCGGTTAAAAGATTAAAACAAAGTTTTAATTCTTTTGCTTCAGCCAGGAACGAATGGACTGAGGAGAATAGTGCGGATAGAATCTTATTTGGGTCATTTGCGAATCCAACGCCAAACAGGTCGGTAAGAAATAATACTTTTGAAACTTCTGTGTTAAATACAAGCGAACGCATGCATTCAGCAATAAAGGAGCAAGCACCAAATTCACGTGCATTATTGACGGGTAATAACATTGCAACGGAGGTCACGCCAGCAGTACAAAATAGTAAATCCTTGGCGAGCTCGTCTAAATTATTTTATCAAATTCCGCGAAACTCTCTGCAACCGGACAAATTCCCGACCTCAGCATCTGAACCGGAAGTAGAATCAAAATTGGAAAAATCTAAAGAATCTTCCAAATCCACTGGGAGTTTAGGCAAAATATTATCTTCAAATTTTAATAAGCTTATTAAGTGGGGATCCTTTCGATCCAAAGAAGAAGAAAAAGAATCCACGACCGGAATTGAAAACAAAAATTTTGCTTCTTTGCATCATCAAAATAAAAAATCCCCAGTGAAAGGAAATCTTTCAGCAAAACCACCTGTCCCTCCTAGACTCCCGGGATCTTCTCTAAAAGCAGACACCCATTATACTTCGTTATTGAAGGAGCTGGAGGAAGGCAATCAACTTGATAAAATACGCCATCAGACTATACCTAACTCATTTTCACAAAGACGAGAAACAATCAATCTTTGCTCCAGCCATTCAGCTCCGGAAATAGGAGATCAGTCAAGTGACTACCAGGAAGTCATTATCAAAGCCCCAGATTTCAATAGAATTTTAACGCATAAAGGTACTACTGACAGCAAGGTTCATATTGACGAGATTGAAAAAACAGCGGATTTGTTAGGTAAGCTTTGTGTGGACAAACCTGAAGGGAACCCTGCCATTCCTTTAACACAACAAAGTGAGTCTCTGCCGTTAAGGGACAATTCCAAAGAAGTTATTAGTCAAAATAATACTTCGTCTCCAAACAATAACACGAAAGCTGACGACCAGCAAGGAGAAGTCAAAGGGAAACCGGAGGACATCGTCCCGGAAAGTAATTCCACTTCAGAGGAAAGTAACGTAGTCTCTCTAAGCAAAAGTGGAGCACGTACATACACCATAAGCAACGCTTCGCTGGACTCTTTTGACATCCTCTTAAAAAAGGCTGAAAACATTCTTCAGAGACAAGGCCCAGAGCCCCAACCTCCTCCGACGGCTTTAAAGTCTCAAAATACCCCGACTGCAGAAACAGTGAATTTTGACCCACTTGGTATAACTGAAAAGGGAACTTCAGAAGTGGAGTACCGAAACGTACTGCAGGAACTTCTCCAGTCCCCCAAAAAGTTAATAAGGGACAGAGAAACAGACCTTATCAAATTTTCGGATTCTGAAGAAGACAAGCAGGTAAAGTTGAATTCTCGTGCAACACACATGATAACGTTAAATCGTCATTCCAGCAGTGACAGTGAAGAGGACAAACCTTCAGGAGACAAGAATAGGAGCCCACCACTATTACCAAAAGCAGTGCTGGGAGTCCCGGAAATCCTTTTGACTTATCAACCCCCGACTTCCAAACCAAGGAAAAATCCTTTAGCAAAAATGAACTTGGAATTTTTTCCAAAATACAAAGGAAAGCTGTTTAGAGATAAGCTGACTAAACATGTCCAGGACTTCGTCACGTGGTCAGCAATGAAAAAGTTGGATGACCAGAACATGAAGTTTACCTTCAAATTTTCGTTTACGGATGATGAAGCAGAGCATTGGTTTCACACCAATACAGACTTGACAATGGATAAGAATGTTTCATTCAAAGACTTTGTAATGAGAATGTTCCAAGATGCTCCGTTGCATGACACGGGGTCAGTCCTTTCAATTGATCATATTTTGAATGAAAATCAAAAGTCTGACGAGACGGCTTCAGCATTTTTGCTACGTATTAAATTCCTTTTGGGGATGGGGTTTAAGGACCAAAAAGAATCTGTTTTAGTGCAACTTCTTCTACGAAAGCTTCCCCAGCGACTCCGAGATTATATAACGGTAAAGGGAGTTCCCTCCCGTTTTGATGATTTAAAAACTTTAGTTAGGGTTTACGAGGAGACAAATGCATCTACGCCAGAAGCAAAAGCCGGTGGAAGCCCTGGAGCGGCTGGAACAGCAGTGAACAAGTTAACGGAGGATATCACAGATTTGCAACAAGCCATGTCAAGCATTTTTAGACAAATGCAGTTGCAAGCCTAACCACCCCAGCCACAGGAAGTTCCCGTTGCCGCTATTGAAGCCATCACAAGACAACCGAATTTTCAAAACCCTTCGGGAAGCACAAGAGGCGGTAGACAAATGTCCTACCAAGGGCAACAAAATTGGCGAAACCCTCAAGGCTACCAACAAAATCAAAATCAAGGAAGAAATCCTCATCTTGGAAAAAAATGCCATTACTGTCAGGTCATGAATCACATTGCAGCGGTGTGCCGAACTAAACAAAGGGATGAACAAAATGGAATCTATAACTCAACGCCTTACCAAGGAGATGGAGGTTATCAGAACAGGGGAAGTTACAGAGGAAACTTCCGGGGAAGGGGCAGAGGACAAAATTATGGCCCTCCAAGGAATTTCCAAAGAGAATTTTCAAATCAAGCAGAAGGGCAGCCGCCCTTTGACCCTAACCAGACCGGAAATCCTCCACAGTCACAAAACTATGGACAGAGCAATCATCAAAATGGGACTTTCAATCCTTCCACCAGCCAACAACAACAGGCTGGGCAAGGCCAATATCGACAGCAGGGAAACCTATAAGGCCACCCCATTGGGTGGCATTTCAACAAACACAAACTCACATGTTCTGCCAGTCTACTTCGCAATCCCTTAGTTATCCCTTAGATCCAAATTTTCACATGTCGGACTGTCATCAAGACCTTCAGTCTTTTTCAATTCAATCGGAGCCTGGTAATGAGAAAACAAGTCAAATATTTAAGATAGATTCCACACAACCCGCCATACAGGAGTCAGATCACGACTCTTCGGATGAGATATCAATTCCTGAGTGCCGTGATTTCTCTCCTCTACCAACTGACAAAAACGTTAATGAACCCTTGCCAGTAATACAGACAAGGGATGAGGTTCCCCAAGAGAAGGAAATGAAAGCAATAATCTGTGAAAATGACTTACAAACTGAAGCAGTTAGCGAAGAAGGGCAGGAGAAGGCGAGGAGTACTGCTAATAATATGGGACTGGAAGGTGAAGAACTCATTTGGATAAGACTGGAAGACTTTCAAACCGCGTATACAACAGAAGTTGAAGTAAATGGAAGGAAGCTGAGGGCCGCCATTGATGATGGATCCGGCACCTGCATAATTGGCAAAAGTCTTGCAGAAAACTTTCAAAAAATTAATAGAAAAGTAGTTTTAAAGTCGTTTTCACAGAATGTAATTAAAAATTACGGTATGGCATGGGTCAAATTTAAATGGGGAAGTGTACAAATAGAATTCGCAATGGTAATAGTAGATGACGACATAGCATCCTTCGTAATAGGGATGGATCTTCTTCGAAAATTTGGAGCAGTGACTGATTATGAACTTGGCAGCATATGGCTCAGAAGCGCTGATGCTAAAGTGACTATGTATCCTCCCTCTTTGGACATGCTTCAATTGTTGGGAACGGAGCAATTTGCAAAAATTGAAAAACTACCGCAGCAGGGGTCAACTGAACCAAGCGAATTTAAAGATGATCCAATTATCTACGCAAAAATAAGGAAAACAAAAGTACGAAGAGACAAAAGATGGCAATTACAAAACATTAAAAAGACAGTTTTGCCTCCGAGGACGGAAACCCTAGTCCCCATTTCTACGTTTGGCTTAAAAGCCGGAAAGTCCGCCGTTATCCGCCCAGTCCAGCAGTTTTTAAAGCGGAATAATGTATTAATAGCGAACATGATTATAGACACAGAGACGACGCACATTCCAGTGATCAACCCTAACTTTGAACGAAGGATAATAGCAAAGAAAACCAGATTGGGGGTCCTTACTAATTACGTACAAAAGGATGAGATGATTCCAATGCCAAATGATTTTGATGAGACCAGAGACCCAGTCACCATTCCAGTAAAATTCGCAACAGCCAAACTTGATGATGAAGTTGTAGGATCTCCTTACCTCAGCGAAGCAGAAATTAGAAAACGTCACAGGGACACTTTCAAAATAGGAGATCACGTGTCAGAACCAACAAAAGAAAAACTTTTTGATCTTTTGTAAGACTACGATTCTATTTTTGGATGGCGAGGAGACGAAACCGGAAACGTTACGGAATTTAATCTCAAGTTGGAAACAATCTCTGATGAACCAGTCAAAGTTAAAGGGAGAGCCACTTCTTTTAAAGAAACTGAGATGATTGAAGCCAAAATCGAAGAATTGCTGGAAAAAGGCACGGTTCAGCATTCCAGCTCACCTTATTCGACCTTTTCTTTTCTAGTTCCCCAGAGAGGGCGCGACAATCAGCTCAAACATAGATTAGTAATAAATTACTCCAAATTAAACGATCAATTAAAAGGCAACTCCTATCCGTTACCCAGCATTGACGCCATCTTGCAGCATTTGAGCGAAGCTAAATACATTAGCACAATCGATTTGGCAAATGCCTATAATCTCATCCCACTGGCCCCGGAATCAAGAGAATTAACAGCGTTTAGTTCTCAAAACTACCACGTGGAGTTCTTGTATATGCCTTTTGGACTCAAAGTGGCGCCCTCTGCGTTCATGCAAATAATGTCTAAAGTTTTGCAAGGAATCCCACCCCACCTAGTCTCGGCTTACCTTGACGATGTTCTCATCATGTCTAAAACGGAGGAAGAACATTTAAAACTTCTGGAGGAGGTTTTTAAAAGGATCAAGTATTACGGTTTCATTCTTAAACCTTCCAAAGCGGAGTTTATGCAAAGCCATCTCAATATCTTGGGAGTGGACGTTAGCCCAGAAGGTTTTAGGATTACCCCAGCCCAAGTGGAAGCTATTAAAGCTTTACCAATTCCACAAACAAAGAAAGATGCACAACGAGTTCACGGCGTTTTTAATTACTTCAGGAAGTTTTGCCCAGACTTTGCCAGGATTTCAAAGCCCCTGAGAGACCTTCTTGGGATTAAGAAGGGAGAAAGAGTAGTCTGGACAGAGGAACATCAACAATGCTTCGATAAATTGAAAGATTCGTTAATTAATGCAGTAACCTTGGGTCATTTTAAACCAGGCCTTGGGGCAATCATTCAAACAGACGCTTCAACACATGGCTGCTCTGCCTGCCTGTACCAAATTCAAGACGGAAAAGAAGTGCCCATAGCGTTTGCTTCGAGGGCCCTTAGCAGATCGGAGTCCAAGTGGACCACCACTTGTATCGAAGCGTTAGGCATTGTTTTTGCTTTAAAAAGATTTCGCAGCATTATCTTTGGAGAAGAACTACAATTGAAAACCGACCACAGTTGTTTAGTACAGTTAATAAAAGCCAAAAAGGAGAACCTGGACCTTCCAGCAAAACTAATTCGAATGCTCCTCTTCATTAAGTCTTTTAACATTACCTCGGTCAAGCACGTTAAAGGGGAAGAAGCAAGCCAAGTAGTTGCGGATGCTTTCTCTAGATACCCTGCTGAAGAAGCCCCTCCGGACGATGAAAATACAGAAAACGTGGTGGAAATTCAAGCCTATGGGGTAATCGGAGAAACTCTTAAAAACCTTCAAGAAGAAGATGAAGAGATCAATTTAATTCGCTTGGCTTTACTTAAAGGAGAAGCTTCAGGAGACTTAAAGCACATGAAAGTAATTGATGAAGTTTTACATTTTCAACGAAAAGACATGCCTAAAGCAGTGGTGGTGATCCCCAAAGCGCTCAGACTGCAAGTGCTATCTGAATGTCATGATAAGCCCTATACGCCCCATTTTGGCTACACAAAAACGATGGAGATCTTTCAAGATCGATTTTATTGGAGAAAGATGAAGAAACACGTTCATCATTTTGTAAATAGTTGTATAAAATGTCAGTTAAGTAAGAAAATTCATAGAAAACCGCAAGGAAAATACGTGAGAAGCGAAGTGCCAGCTAATTGTTTTCAAAGGCTCCAGGTGGATCATTTAGGGCCACTGGTAAAGGACAACAAAGGATTTGAGTACGTTGTAACAGCTTCTTGTACCTTCAGTAGGTACATAATCATGCAACCGCAACGCACTTGTACAGCAAGCGAAACGGCAAAATTTTTATTAGAAAAAGTCATTCTTCAATTTGGGATGATGGAACAAATTGTCACAGATCAAGGATCCGCTTTCATTTCATCGCTTTGGAAAGAACTAACAAATTTATTGGGAATGAATCATCAATTGGGCACGACGCAGCACTTTCAAAGCCAAAGTATTTGTGAAAAATCGCACGCAGCAATTCATGAAAAATTGAGAGCATTTGTAGCAGCAAATGGAAAGAACTGGAGCGCTTTCATTCCTTACATTCAATTTGGTTTAAATTGCTCAGTCAACGTAACTACCAAGACGTCAGCTTTTAAAATCGTCTTTCAATACGATCCACTACTGCCAATTCAGAATGCTTTAGGTATCATTCAACATTCCGAAGTGGATGATATCAATAAAAAATTACAAGCAGGAAGATGTTTTGCTCAGGACAACATTCTTCAGAAGATGGATGAATACGAGGACCAAACAAATAAACGACGAAGAGAAGCTAATTATGACATTGGTCAGCAAGTTTTGCTCATTCGCTTCGCAAAACTAAAGAATGTGAGTCATAAGCTTAGCCCAGTTTACAAAGGCCCATTCATCATCATCGATCGCAGCAAGCTAATTCCAAACAATTACCTACTGAGTAATGAGAAGGGGAGGAAAAAACAATTTTGGATTAATGTGGAGCATCTGCGTCCATACATTACAAGAGATTTTAAACTTCTAGATTTAGAGGATGAGTCAGACCAGAAGAACGAGAAGAAAATGATTAAAAACACGGAAATGAATGAAAATGATGAGATGCCTAATTTCCCTCCTGGGCCTTTACACGTGGAGCCCTCAAGGACAGAGATGATACTTCAAGATGAAAATGAACCAATTTTAGACAGGGAAAATCCTCCAATTCTCACTCCTCAGCTCTTGCCAGCCAAGTCACAACCTCAGTCGTTGAAAAAACTCAACAATCCTGATAAAAAAGTAAATTTTCATAAAAAAGAAGTTTTTATTCCCAACGAAGTATATTTGGACGACAGCGAAGAAGTGCATACCCATCCTTACAATACTCGTTCAAAAGCAAAGAAAAATGAATAATTTTGTAGGCAAAATAGCAATGGTGGCCACGCTGCTATTTTACCTGCCAGCGTTCATTAAGTCTACGCGGGTGAGCATCTCACCTGGATTAATTATCCAAGAGGAAGAACGAGTGTTCTACGAGGCATCAGCAATTTTGACCTTTACCGTTAAAACGGAACCACTTCATGATTTCATGTCCAACTTGACCTGCAATTACGGTGACTCATTGTGTGAAGTTTTTAATCACGTTAAAACATTGGCTTTGGACACGATTAATTTAGTTAACAAAACTGCTCCTCAACTTAACGATTTTCCACAGTTTTTAAGTAGGAAGCCTAGACAAATTGAAACAATTGGAAAGTTTTATCGGTGGTGTTGTGGCCTTAGTTTACAATCTTCAGTGGATAGCCTACAGAAGCATCAAGATGACTTGGAGGATTTTGGAAGGAATCTCCAAAATCAATTAGTAGTCGAGCACGAAGGAATGGTACGTGAACGACAGGTAATAAGCAATTACTCAAAGGAATTTGCAAAGTCAGTAGAAAGCGAGATAAAAAAGTTAAAGGCATCGGAGATGGGATTGTTGCAAGCAGCAGCGGAGTTGGATTCTAGAGCAGGTTCTCTTGAAACGATTGCCGTCATGAACGCTAAAACCCTTCACAGGCTTGCTTTTGTTCAAAATTATGTAAAAGCATTAGATCAATGCCGTTCTCATCAAATACCTACCGTTTACGTAAGCAATACAATCTTACAAGAAGAATTAGGGGAATTGGAAACAGAAGTGAGGAAACATGGCTATTCTTTAGCCATCAGTCTCAGATCTTTCCAGTACTTGGGTTTAAAAACGACTACTTGCTTTTTGCAAGGTGAAGATTTAGTAATCAAAATTCAAGTCCCCATCATTCAAGAGAAGACTTCATATAAGCTCTTTCAAGTTACTGCCGTGCCGTTCCTGTCACAGAAAAAGATATGTAGCGTTGATTTGAAGGAAAATTTCTTTTTAGAAAAAGACAAGAAAGTGAGAATTCCTCTTTCGCACAATGATAAATGCATAACGGAAAGCACCGAGCCGTGTCATGTCTCACCTTTCCCTCGTGTGTTTTCACACAGTCAGGATTGCTTTGAAATGGCTCTTTCTGGAGAAAATTCAGTGAAGGACATTAAGGACCACTGCCTATTGACCTGTTCAAAATTTAGGGGAGTACCCATCATCATTCAAACCAGCCTGAATTCTTTCGCAGTCGTCGCCCCAAACCACAATTTGACTATTCAATGCAGAGAAAATAACAAAACATCAACGGAAAAATTATTATTATCAGCAGGGACGACATTAATTCATTTAAAATGCCAATGTTCAGCCAAAATTGCAGGGCAAAAATTCACTTCAGCTTTTCCATGTGGAAAGGAAGCCGATGAACTTTCAATTTCACACATTCTTCCACTTCATTTTAATGTAGCTGCGGAGGATGTCATCATTAACAAAAACACTGCGAGTGCAAATATTTCTATATTGGAAGCAGAATTAAAAATTGATGAAGAAATGCCTCGTCTGGACCTTACAACACCGCCTTTACAGCCTTATTATCTACCTTCTCATGTTTCTCATTCGTCATATTTATCATTTGGAACTGCAATAACAGTAATTTTAGTCATCGTCTCCATCGTAATAATCGCAACAAAAGGAAGGAGCATGTTGCAAAGCCTGACCCGGATGCTTGACCCAACTGCGTTAGTTAGAATGATTCTCGGAGTCATTTTTCCCCAACTAACAGCAGCTGCACCATTGGAATCTGATGAGAAGCGAGTTAATCATGATGTAAGCATTTTCATCTTGCTTGAAGTTGTCAAAATAGTAATAATTTTTGCTACTTTGATCCTCGTCATCATCACATACTTCAAATTATGCAAGTCTGGACTATTCACTTTATTCAAGAAGGATTTGGGAAAATTCACAAAAGGAGAGCTTAAGATAAAACTCATGAACCAAGATGACCCCCGTGATCCTATTACTGTCGTAAAAAAGCAAATTACGCGCAAGAACAAGAAAGTCAAGAAGAATACTAAAACTAGAGCGGAAACGCCGCTCCCTAATCTTTCAAGCTCAGAGATTGCTGCAGGCTTTGCAGATTACATCAAATCTCAGCAATAATCTACAATTCCATTAAAGTAAAATACTCTTGTCAATTGCGGTCAAGCAATTGTCCAGAGAGGTAGCAGCTTCTAAAAATCTGTAAAAAAAAATATCTTAAGCCATTTCTTTTTGTAAAATTGTACATATAAAAAGTTTATTTCAAGTTAAAAAAGTTTTTATCTACCGCTATAAGTTTGTAAGGGAAGCCTAACAGCATAACGTAAGATATAAAATAATATAAAAGTATAAAACCTTTGTCTCGTTAAACCTACGTTTTGTAAAGAATGGGAAAAGTATTGTATATAATTATAAAAATATTTAAATCTAAACTCCAACAAAATAATCTCCCACAGCCTTAAAGATGGCTCCTTCAAAACAACCGACAAAAGAAGAGGCAGAGTTGGTTAGGGCGAACCTGCACCGGACAATTCGAATACTTGGTTTCATCATGCTTCAACTTTCCAATTACTACTTCCCTTTTGGGGCTGAAATGTTTTCAGACCTCAACGACGTTGTCAGAGCCATCCGAATTGGCGTGGATACAATAACCAGTGACTTACAAACAACAAACTACCGGCAAGAGCCAGTTGACCCAAGAGCAACCGCTCGCCTCCGAACCATCACAGAAAGGATTGAATCAATATCAGCAGACGTTTTTCGTTTTTCTTCTACAAATACAAATGCTATAGCACTTCCTCCTCTGCCTCCACAACCGGAAGGAACACCACCTCCGTCTTACAATGTTACCTTTCCGGCTCTACCGCCACCACCGCAACCACCGTCATCTCCAGCACAGCGTTCGTCATTTCCAACTCCTCCACCTCAACCACCGTCATCACCAGCACTGCTTTCGTTTACTCCAACGCCTCAACCGCATTCCGCGCCAGCTCCAGCACAGCCTCCAACTCCTCCAACACCGCCTACTCAACCTTCTGTTGTAAATACTGCACCTTTTCTGGGTGCTCCACCGCTGAGTCCACCAAGTCCACCAACCATTAGATGTTACAACTGCAGATCCGCCGATCACAATACGGTGGAGTGCAACCTGCCTTCTATCAGATGCGTTGAGGAGATTTCATCATCCTCCACATCTTCAGAGGAAGGAACACCGCAACCTCCTCCCCGCAAAATTAAAGAAAAAAGAAGTAAGC
>JAANSO010003362.1:0-11588 GCA_036507315.1 Lepidocyrtus fimetarius | reverse complement strand
CGCAATTGTAAATGAAGAACCAACCCTTTTTCCTGTTTGCATGTTCATCCAATGCACGCAATCCCTATTGAAGATACATATCAATCGAAAAAAATAAATAGGAACAAGAAAAATTAAAGAATTTTGTCTTTTTTCTTGACACTCCTGCCCAATTGTGCATGTGAGCAAGAAACTGGGAAAGAAGAAAATTAATAGCCGAGAAATCTCTTGAGATTTAAACTGGATTAGTGGAAGGAGAGGTTTGTAACATGATTTTCTTAATGATTCCTTGTTTTGCGTAAGTGGCTTAATTAAAACCGCATTTTGTTAAACTCGGATGCAAACAGGTAGAGGGAAAATTACTTCAATGTTTTTAAACACCGGACATGCGTTATCACGTGTGAATTGAGGTTAGAAACGTTCAGGAAGAAAACAGGTTCCTTAATAAAAACTCTAGCACATTTTTTATCTAAGAATATATCAAGGATTTGAAAAATTTTCCAGGGAATATTTTACGGAAAACCATTTCGGACTTTATCCACCTACGAAACTTTTAAAGCTGTCTTTAAGTTTTTCAACTTCTCAAGGTAGTAACTTTACGATAATCTCCAACAGGAAGAGTGGCGGCCTTTCAATTGCATTTTGCATTGAGCGGTGAGAATTTCGCTTTTTACGGCTTTTCTCTGGGAATTCCATCCACGTCCGTTCTATTCCCTATTCGCACAAAAAATTCGTCCCTCCTGTGGACAAGTTTAAAATCTTTAACAGATCAAAGTTAATTAATTAGACAAAGATAATTACAGATTGAAAATATTTTTGAACTCATTCTTTTAAGTTATTGACCTTCTAATAGGGTGTTTTTATTCTCTAAAAATAATTAAAGTCTGTAATCATTTTCTTCATTCTCTACTCTGTGACTCCTTACTAGTGCAGACACGGGAGAGGTTAATAATTTCAATCCAATCTAATCCAGTAAATTTAATGTATCAATTCTCTCTTATTGAGACTTTGAAAGAAAAAAGGTTGACTGGATAGTAAATATAAGTTTGTGAGTTATCAATAAAACAAAAAGTAGTAATTACCAAATGGAAAAATGAATGAAACTAAATTACCAAAGGAAAAACAATCAAAGAGCCATTATTCTAATAGATCATATCATTATTACAACCGTCTCCTGAACCCTTTTTCCTTATCCCTTTAAAACCCTCTAAAATCACACGATAAAATCTCAAGAACTGTGATTAGCCTTAGCCTCCAGGAAGTAAAAAGGGGAAAAGTGTTCCAATATTTAAACCAAAATCATTAGAAAATATTGTTATGTTGGTTTTGTAGTTGTTTTATTAATTTCTCTCATCATTAGTGCACAAAACATCTCATTCCCACCGTCTTTTTTAACACTTTTTCCAACAGAAGCCCCAACAAAGCTGAACATTAATTTTTGTTTTGTCCGTCATTATTACCTATTACGGTTATTGTTTTTGTTAATGATTTTTCTTCCAGACTATCCCGATCCCCTATCGTTTTTAAACAAAGAGGAAAAGGAGTGAATGAATCTCGTAAAATTCAGTGGATCAAGTAAAATATGAGATTTTTGAGAGAATGAAGCCTACTAACTACGTCAACAAAAATAATTTCTTCCATTTCTTCTTTTTAACTACCTTATTCACCACAATCACAGGTCAAAAAATTAAACTACTCTACACGTGTTTTTCAAACTATTTTGTTCAAAATGGTACAAGTTAAGCATAGAGACAGGTACGGTCTTAGGAGTTATTTGCACCTAAAAAGGTGCACAGAGCAACAGTTACCTTTAAAATATCTCACAACTTATTTTCTTTCAAAAAAACTTGGCTGCTACATCATCGCATGCAATCCGTATTCAACCCGACATTCACATGAAAAAGACACTTTAATTTTCCCTGCGTTTCCCACAACTCCCACCGCCGCCGAGAAAAAGGGTGGATTAAAGAGCCGTTTGATTAAGAAAAGATAGCAACTGTGCATGCAATCCGTATTCAACCCGACATTCACATGAAAAAGACACTTTAATTTTCCCTGCGTTTCCCACAACTCCCACCGCCGCCGAGAAAAAGGGTGGATTAAAGAGCCGTTTGATTAACTTTCAGAAAAGATAGCAATCGTTAGGCTACTAGTTTTATATTTAAATATAATGTGGTTACAGACAGACAGACATAAATTATGACTAGTTCTGTAAAAACTGGTCAACTGGAGGATGATGGAAAAGCTTGATTAAAGTTCACCCTAAATATTATCACTAGAGAAAATAGGTTTGTCATTATCTTTAATGCTTTGGAAAGCAAATTTGGAAAATAATTTTAAGATTAAATGAAGTTATTTATCGGCATTACTCATCGGNATTTGGAAAATAATTTTAAGATTAAATGAAGTTATTTATCGGCATTACTCATCGGTAAGTATTCGCAGAAAGATGCATCAAACACGAAATTTTGCGTTTTAAAAAACCATATTTACCTTAAATATCTTTGAACGGCGACTTTATAAAGGAAAAGAATTTTTGGATCCCAGTGCACCTGTTCCTCAATCCTTTTAGATGTTTTTGGTGGCATATGAGCGTTTTGATGCGTGTCTCTCAATTTTTGTTATTGTTTTTAGGAAAATTACCCCCAATAATGTTTCAATTTTCTAAAAAACGGAAAGGTTTGTTCTGTATAGAATAATAATAAGAATCTACAAGGTTTTTTAAATTGGTTATTCTATGGATTTTATTGACAGTATTTTTTGATGAATGATTGGAATGATTGAAGTGTATCGAAAAAGATTAAAAAGGCTAAAAATAAAAACAGGTATGTACAAGAAAAATCAACCTTCTAAATTCCTTTTCAATTGTTATTGATTAAGATGGGGCTCTTGGGAAATTGAAAGAAATGGATTAGAACGCGTGTTAAAATGTCACACGCCAGACAAATATGATACATAGTAGAAAAAAGAAGTGTAAAAGTTTGACAAACCGTCTGCCATGTTTCCCACACATCATATCCCATCCTTCCCAGCCTTACATAAAACTCATCCATTCACTTTTGGGTTTTAATCCATTTTCTGGAGAAATGGGGACATACACACCTGGAATATGTTTTACGTAATGAATGTACCTGTAAATAACATGTCTTTACCAAAAAACTAAAGTAAAATATTAGCAAAAGTAAGGAATTTAGCTTATTACGATTTGCGCAGATAAATTAATACTTTCCTTTCTCCGTATTCAGTTTGTTTTCAAGAAACTACAAAAAAGTGAACAGAGAAAGTTTCAAGGACGTTTATTTTCTGATCTTTCTAATTGCAATTAAATTTAAAGAAACGACTTCTCATCTCATTGAGAGAAGTCGTTTCTACCTGAGAATAGACAAAATGCATTAATTACTTAAGTGGTAAATTTAACTTCTTTTTACCTAAATTGGCTTAAATAGATCATTTGCTAATGATGGTTTTTGGTTTGGGAAAGTAGCCAGAGTAATTACTAGAGAGATGAGTCCTTGGAAGATTGAAGTTCCTTGCTAATTGATACGTTGTCACGTGTAGGCTAAATATAGTAATTAAACCGTTTTAAACCATTTTAGCCTAATTGGGTATGAAGATAGTTCATTCAATCCGAAAAGTGTTGTGGGAACATGTCGGAGTAAAAATAATATGACGTAAGTTTAAATTTTCCTAAACGGAGCATCTTACGAATTTACAAAATTGGTTTGAGGTCTAAAAAAGCGTGTAAAATGAAGGTCATTGCAAGTTGGAACGTTGTTTGTTTGATTATTACAGTCGGAAAAGTCTTAAATAATGCCTTTTAAAAGAACAAATTTAATAGTTCCAAATCCAATCAATCTGTTAATCATGAGAAAGAATGGAATTGATATGCATTATTATGCATAAAACATGTAGGCAACAAAGTAAAATGTGCGACACGTGTGTTTTTGCTAGTTTTTTTGCAATTATTGGTAAGTGAACTCAAATTGACCTATCCTTGAGAAATGAGCGGAATAACAAGTATGATTCTGATTGAAATGTTTAAAATATGAAATGTAACACACACAAAATAAGAGAAAAACAAAGAAAATCCAAATATTGATTAGTTTTAGATCATTTTTGCAAAAACTTGACTGACGCAGACGATTTTGCAGACGATTAAAATTATGCCAATCATTTGTCGTTTACGTGGATTCCATTATGTGAGGTTTTCAGCTAAAAAATGTTGGGCGAGGAAGAAAAGAGTTTTGCCAGCGACAGAGTAATTAATTAGGACAGATCAATTAATTATTTTTTAGTCTTTCAGATTATTTTTTGTGTATTTCTGAGTGGTCATTATTCAGAATCCAAACATTGGTGTTATCTTTACAGGCCTTCCCCTAAAAGAACTTTTAAATCTTTAAAACCAATCCGCAAAATCGAATACATTTTAAAAGAATTTACACGGAAATGTATGACATAGAAAGACGTAAAACATGAACAATTTTATTCACACGCTATCCAATTACTGTGATTAGCAAAACTGAAGGATGGTGGTGCCGCGGACAGAGGGTTAGCGTATGCTAAAATGTTTCTACAATTTCGTTACAATTTGTTAAGTTTGTATCATCAACACCCTCAAAATAATGCTAAAAGGCTAAAGCTACCTTAAAATATGATTTGACTTCGGCGATGGCTTTACCTGAACAAAACAACCCCTTTTTTGTCAAATGACATAACTACATTCAACCCCCATAGAGTACCTTTCTAGAGTCTTCATCTCCACGAGTTTTAAAGGGTTATTGAACTTTTAAATTAACAACAAACAATATTTTAAAAGATGGCAAATGATCTACAAAAATTGTTCTTTAACGAATTCTTTTTGTCCCAATCTGAAAGGGAAGGAAATCCAATAACAAGGAAGCACTTCTTGGAATCAATGAAACAACATTGCAAAAAAGGATGGACTACGACTCTCTGTTCACATATGAACGGTTGAAATTCAATGAACAAAGAAAAATTAGGTGAGGTTCATCATAAAAAGGCGTTTTGTTACGTAAAAGGGTGAATATGTCGTGCGCCGTTCACTGTCATGGCCCACAGTGTTCCTTATGACGAAATATTTTAAACAATTTAAACAAGACCTCTTGTTTTATTGTGGATTATCGAAGAACTCATTTAAATAAAATTAGAACTGGCACAAATGAAGACACAAAAAATAAGTCATTATCAAAACACATCAAAAACAATATCTTTTTGAGTCATCAGCTCTGTTACAAATTGCAACCACTGCACTACCTCAACTATACAATCGACCTAAATCAGTAATTTGTTTTTAATATTAAATCTCGATTTTATTTTCCTGCTTTATGAATTTATTAGCTTTATTGCATAATACTAACTTCCTGTGCAGAATATCGAAGGGCTACGTAAATTCTGATACTTTTTAAGTCTGATGCCAAGCAGGGCTGTGCTTGAAAGGAAAAGTGGTACAGGTCATCATCATTATCAATCATAGCTTACGCAACTCAAACGGAGCGTGTCACTGTTCTTTTTATAAACCTGTGAGAAAATACATTTTTATGTTACTTAATCTGGGTTAAAATTACGCTTTTTACGTTAAATCTAGTTAAATCCTGATAAAATGACAAATTCAAGTTTTTAAGAATAGGAAGGATTCTTTTTCAACAGAACAAATAATAATTAGATCAAGCCCCGTTTTTTATATTTTATTTTGTACATATTTGCATTTTTCCTTCCTTTCCTCCTTTCTTTTGAAGCCTTTCCGTACAAATATCTTTGCATATCTCTGCCGAGGGCAAAAGTAAAATTCTTTTCACTCTCAGCTCAATAACAAAAACAATAAAGAGGGGAGAAAAAATGCCTAACTTGTTTAAGATTTGAAGGATAATTCAGGAAAACATGTAAATATTAGCATCAAAGGCTTTTCTCCAGCTTTTAGTCTGCTCTTTTCATTTGTAAATTCGCTCAAGTACAAAATGGTGTTTTAATAACGTCTTGTTGAATTCCCAAGAATGAAAAAGAAAGGTAAATGCATTTTAATAATTTTCCTTGGAATGTATGCTTGATGAAGATACTTAACAATTTTCCGCTGTTTTTAACTAAAAAAACATTGTTTACTCAGAGAAAAGCAAGTACAAAGTAGAATTTGTTTGAATAGACAGTAAAAAGATCAAAATAAGAAAAAGGCAAATGTAATAAAATAGGAAGTCAAAAGGGTGAAGGTAAATGCCAGTCACTACTTTAACTCCATCTCGGCGTATCAAAAAACTGTACAAGAAAACTTCTACCGCTACAAACTAGATGACTTACCTACAACTAAACATTAATCACTGGTTGGAAACTGCAAAATGCGCATTCAAAACAATGAATCCTACAATGAGCATATCGATTCGTCATATTTCCATTGTGTTTTGCATTTCATCACTGTGAGAATATAAGAATTGAAAAAAACTATTCATTGAACACATTCATTTGAATAAAAATCTTACAATGCTTGTTGAAAGAACTAATTCGAAGAACAATTTCCAAGAGTATAAATATCAAATTTCAAAGTAGCCACTCTCTCCATCCCAACAAACCATCAATTCATTGTCGGGAAAAAACTTGTGGGTGCTTAAAATTTTCCCTTTTTAAAGATCCTTAAGGCAAATCCTATGAAGGGATCCATCCAGCCACAAACATAGAGAAGGATTAAAAAATAAAACCTGTTCACTATTTTTTGCAAGGGACCCTTCCAGGTAGCCCTTGGCTTAAACGGGCAATGTGGGAATAACAAGGGTTCTCCCAAAGTTTCTACGTTCACTTGTTCTTGTTAATAAAGTATCCCTTTCATCCTGCTCCCTACTGGAAAAATTTTAAGTAAAAAATCTATTTGAATGCCATCGCATTAGGTCATCATAATATTCCCAGTTTTTTAGTTTTTTTTTATCAAACTGTAGAAAAATTTCTTTCATGCAATCTGTCCACGGTTTGGAAAAAAACTGATTGAATGTTTATCTTTTTACGATGGTCAATGCATTGGTCAGATCATGCTTGTTTAAAATAACTTTTCAAAAAATTTATTTTCACAAGAACCAGATTTAAAAAAGTATTTTTGTTGAATTTTATAAAAGAAAGTAAGATAAAAATTTTAAAACATTCAAAACTTCATTAAAGTCTCCCAGTGAAGGTGATTAAAGTATCGTGTGACCGTAGAAATGTTGCATAATACAATTTTTAAACTTAATTTTTCACATGTATGGAAATGAATGACTTTATTAATGTATTTGCTCTTCTTTGGTCATTATCCAGACAAAGTGGACTGTCAAACATTTTCCAAAATAAACTAGAACAGGGTAAATAGATTAAACTAGAGCATGCGAGTATCATTACCAAAGTTGAAATAGAATATTTTTTACTTAAAACACATTTTTCTTTGCTCATTGACACTGATGACTGTCCTGTTATGACTTATGATGACATTGCAATAATGTAAATAAATTGTGTTTGTTTAATCCAGAATGAGATTAGTATCCACATGAAAAATACTTTTATTTTTTATACTTTCCTTAATTTTTATTCTGAATAATTGCCGTTTTAATTACTAAAACGAGAATCACATTCCACACTGCGTGAGAAATTCGATACTCGTTTATTGTCCAGCACAATGACATTTTAAATGTTGCTTAAACTATTTATTTTGGCTTTTTTGTTGCGTAACGTTTCAGTTATAAAGTGTTATCGAACTGGGTACATATAAAATGATTCAAAACAGCATGAGCTCACGCGCGTTAAAGTTGTAAAAGTTTATAAATACAAAGCTCAAATAAGCAACGCTTCAATTGGGAAATAATACTTTATTGGTTCCACCAACAGAGTTCAATGGTCAATGGTAAAGTGACAAAATCATTTAGGATTGTCCTCATTGTTGCAAAATCTTGTGGTGACTGAGAAAGGGTACGAATGGGTAACATTTTTCCTTGACTTTATACTAAAACGACTTTGGAAATAATTGTTTGTAAGCAAAAAAGTTCAATTAACTGTGATTTACTAAACTAAATTTACTAAATTTTTCTGTACAAGTGATATTATTTTGTTCAATAAATTTCAATTTCAATTTTAAACAAATCATTTAAAATCAAGTTAGTGAGGAAAATGGTAAAAAGTAAATGGATGAAGGATTCAATACAAAAAACAACTCGCTTTTCGTAAATTCAAACAAGTAGAGCCATCATTTGTTCCAAAGGTAAAGTAATCACAGAGCTAAGAATTTTTTCACAGTAGTTCGCGACCCCTCTGCCCAAACAGGCAAACTTATTCGTTTCAATGCAGATAGCGCATATTCGATAGAACAGTAAAACAATGTTTCAAAATGACGCAATTTGAATTAAACAGGATACAAAACATTATTTGAAGCAAAGTTTAACGATAACTAGGTGTACATTTAATAAATAAATAAATAACTAGAATAATTTACTTGAGATTTCGGGATCTTAAATTAAAATCCTAATAAAAACCAATCCTACCTACTAAACCACTTCCACCTTTTTTTGCTCCATGCCACCATTCATCTTTTGATTCTGGTAGCCTTCTATTCTTATCATTCTTCAAACAATCCAGAACGCTTATCAAACAATGGCCTTACTGGTATTAAATTGGTTGCATTATACCGTTGGAATCCCGCTGTGGCACAAGCCCTCAAGTTGTACAAATTCTGAAACAAATCCAAATCCCCAAATAAAACTCCATAGTTAGTTTCTCCGGGACGCATCCTTTAAAAAATTAAAAACTTTAAATCATATTATCTTATCACTGATTATCTCATAATGTCGTATTTAAATCTCACCACCAATTGCTAAGACTTTCCGTAAAGTCATTTCGAAAATTGTAAAAGAATTCCGAAACCCATTGAGTCTTCCCTTTGGAAACAATCGCAGGCAGACATGCCGCAGCAGACGCTTGGAACATGAATCCAAATCCCTTCAGTTATGTAATCAAGGCTCTGGAATGAATCCGCTACTTCAGGGATCATACTAATGGGAAAATATTCTTTTTTCATTCCACTATCCGAACCAAAATATCCATTGATTAGCCCGAGCTCTGCTTTGAATTCTAAAGTAGAAGCTTTTTGAATGCATGAAGGATAGTCCGAGGTTAAATGCTTCCAAACATGTCGCACGTGCTTGTTGGATGGCGTTTCTTTTAAACTATTGAAGTAAATCATTGCGTAATTCAATACCAGGTTTAAAAACTCTGAGGAAATATACTCTGTTCCGCATAGTTTCTTTGTTAAAACCCCGATAGCTTTTACATGGGGGATTCTCCACCGAGATTCTTCTTTAACATGGAGGAAATCAGAGTAACCGTGCGAAAATCTAAGTGATGTGGAAATTTCAACAAGTTCTAAAATTTCGAGGTGGGTCATTCCTCTTTCATTGAATGAAATCGTTGCAGTGTCATTGCAATCCAATATTTCAGGACCCACCTTGTCCTCGTCACTGCCATTATCCGGGTAAGAAGTACCTGGTGGAGCTGTTGGAGAGGGACGTGGAGAAGTTAGGGGAGTGGGTGACAAGGGTGATATGGGTCCCTCTGTTGTAGGAAAAACCTCTGAGGAATCACCACCCGGCGGGGCTGGGGGACGTGGAGAAGGAGATGGGGGTGACGTGGGCCCCTGCGTTGTAGGGAAATACCTCCGAGGAATCCCCACCTGGCGGGGTTGGGGGAGAGGGACGTGGAGAAGGAGGTGACGTGGGCCCCTGTGTTGTAGGGAACACCTCCGAGGAATCACCACCTGGCGGGGTTGGGGGAGAGGGACGTGGAGAAGTTTTACGAGTGGGTGGTGTGGGTGACGTGGGCCCCGGTATTGTAGGGAAAACCTCCGAGGACTCATTGGAGTCCTCCTCTGATGACGAGTCTTTCTTCACAGGTTTTTTAGTTGTCGTAGTCCCTTTTCCTGGCAAAGTTTCATTCTTCTTTTTATGCATTTCTTCCCAACAAATAAAATAATTTGGGATATCACACAGAAGTGGCCTGATTGCTTGGTTGTTATCCGAACCCACCAGTGTCAAGCATCTTTCTTTCTCGTTTTGTACGAATTGATCTGTGAAAAATATATTTAAAAATTAATTAAAATGAAGTTATTAAGCAATGCAATGTGAAGATTATCATTCTTTACCTCTAAAGTTAAAGTGTCTCATTGCTTCTTCATAGTTCCATATTTTACCTTCCATATCAATTTTCAGATTCGATTTGTCATTGAAATTAAACCCGGGTTTAAGCTTTCCCGAGGTCCAAACACTACTTGTAAACCAAGAGACACCCAACGTCTGTTTGTAGCTCCTTACAAACCCAAAAATCCGTTGGGTTTCGCTCGTGTCGTTTTTTATAAAAGAAAGCAACCTTTTCCCTTGTTTTGAACAAAACTCCAAAGCCTTTCTCCAACCCTTTTGCTTCCGACTTCCAAAATACTGCCTTTGCGCTGTACTCCCAACTAAAATCAACTCGTCCTTTTCATCTTTTTCGAACAAGGCCAAAGGAGAGTTCTTGTAACATTTGGAGTTCTTTTTGTATTGGCAAAGAGGAGTGACTTTAGGAACATTTGTAGCCGCACTTTCAACAAATGAACTTTCCCCTCCACAAGGAATGGGACGGAAGGAACAAGTATGCTCACAATGCAGAGAAAGACAGCCCCCTTCAGGTAAAATGTAATTTTGTTTGTCTAAATTAAACTGTTGAAAACTTAAAGCACTTCCGGTTCTTGCATTTAAATACTGTCCAACAGTTCCTAGTTCATCCTTTTGGGCAAGACTTGCTGAAAAAACTGCGTTCATTCCCGGCTCAAACAACTTTTTATCTAAAATATTTAACAGAATTAGTCTACTGTTTAGGTAATTACGTAATTTAAATAAAGTTTACTATAAGCCCAGTTGAAAATCAAATGCTTCCAATCCGCCAGCGTCTCCACAGAAGCCACTTCCAATTTCCGCTGACTCGCAAAACACACTTGCCTCTTCGGGCGTGCTTTTAATCATAGTTTTGGGATATAAATACTTTGAATTATGCCCTGTTCTGATGAATTGATTGTTTCCGAAGTTAGGCTCGGGGCATTCAGATCCTTTGCTGCCCCCCGTCTTGTTCTCTTTGTAGGTTGGCGTTACGTCTGTTTGATTATAGGACAAAGCTCCCCCAAAATGATTGTAGCAGAAAGTGCCAGGGCGGAATTGGCAAGCAAAGGCGAATTTGTTTCTGTTGTCAGCATAATTAGTATACCATGTTCCATACGTGTCAATTGAAACAGCTCGGATTTCCGTGCCTAATTTGCTTATGTCCCAGGAGAGGATGACGGGCGGGTGGTAAATTGGTTTTGTTATTAAATCCGGTTTTGTTATTTTAATCCGGCGCTTTTCATTTTGTTGGATAATCAACCCAAGCCAGTACCTCCACTGGCCATCGTCTGAAACACAAAACAATCTATATAAAACCACTCAAGAAAGAATAAACTTTAAATATTATTCAATACGTTGAATAAGCTCGTTAAAATGGTTTTCATCTTCTTCCGTGTCAATCTCAGCGATTACTAAATTATTCTCCTCGCAGGCCTCTTTTGCTTGATAAAATGACAACTTCAC
>JAANSO010003361.1:0-11590 GCA_036507315.1 Lepidocyrtus fimetarius | reverse complement strand
ATCTACTATTTTGGTGACATTCCTATCAAAAGTTTTGTCGCTTAATCATATTTTGTCATTATGTCATAATTCTTAACCAATTATATAAAAAAGTAGTTACAAATGGGGAATCGAACTGGGACGTACTAAAAATAGTATGCATATATATAGGAAGGAAAATGTTAAAAAGAAAATTTAAAAATCTTTTAAAAAGTGACTCAATCGAATACGGAAAAGATCATTGTAGCACAATTACTTGTGCCTTCAATTGAAGAACGCTTTTAATCATAGTCACATTTAAGCGCAGCCTTGTCTCCACTAGACCAGGAGCACTTTTAGAAAATTCTACAGTAAAATTTGATTTATAGGTAACAATAAGTCTAATTCTATAGTATCAATTTATCAGTCAAATATTGAAATGAGTCAAAATTAATTAACCAAATCGTCAAAATTAACGCAAAAGCGATAATGCGATCTCGCCACAAGTCAAGGCTTTTCTTGAATTGCTCAATATTGAATAGAAATTATTGTGTTTTTATCTTCATAGAAAGAAAGATCATGATGATAAGAGTACATGTACTAATCGTAAATATCTTCGTCTTTATTTGCATATTTCAACCGAATTTATGAGAAACATACAGCTTTTTATCTAATTTAGTAATACATGGTTGAGTTCATCATCTCTCTAAAGAGAGGATCCATAACCTCAGCCCATTTTCTATACCCCGCTTCGCTCAAGTGAAGCAAATCATTTGTGTAAAGCTCAGACACAAAGTTATTTCCACCTCTGTAGAAATGATCTTTCATGTCCAAAAATCTAACAGTGTTCCCATTATCCAAATGTTTGATAATGTCATTAACTGCAGAAGTCTTCTGCGTCCATTCCTCGTTGGTTCTGGGGAGAACACCCAAAAGAAGGATTTTCATGTTTGGTAAACGTTCACGGAGCTCATTCACGTTGAATACAACTCCCAAAGCTACAGCCTGCTCGGCGTGACCACCAGACAAGTTGTTTGTTCCGATTTTGATAACGCAAACGTTGGGATTCAAGCTGGAGGTGACCTCTCCATCTCTCATTCTATACAGGAGGTGCTCTGTACGATCTCCAGAGATTCCGTAGTTGGCAGTACCCAATGGAAGGTAGTATTGGTCGAAGACAGATCTTCCAGCACCTTCCCAACCTTAACCATTAACGATGCATACCGTTAATATTTAACCGTTCTAGTTCATTAATCAGTCAAATAATTTATATTCTTATACCTTGAGTAATACTATCCCCGTAGAAAAGAACATGAACATTTGCAGCATTTCCTAAAGTATTGTTCACATTGCGATTGTGGCGATCAACCCAACCGTTGTCAGTTTTTGCCTCCGGAACCCAGGGTAGACCTACATTTTAATATCCACTTTAATAATTAACAAATATTTTATAATAATTTTACAATGAATCTAAACCTTACCTGAGACAACGGACAGGCAAACTGCCAAAAGAACGGAAACTTTTACAAAGCTCATGATTTCCAAAAAATGTGCAAAATTTACTTTGTCTCTCAGCGGGATACGGGTAAGACTGAATTATAAATGTAATTAGAATTTATTTTATAACTGGACTAGAAAAAAGTAGAAATTAGGAGTTGTGCAAACAAACCACTTATATGATATTTTTACTGATATGTCACGAAGGAAAACTGAACATTTGCAAACACTTCAAATTGATTTACGTGCAAACATTCCATCAATCAAAGATAGTGTTAGTGCAGTGAAATGAAACAGGCTGACAAGATGAGATGAGAAAGAAGGAAGAATTTTCAATGAAATTGATGTCACAGTTTTTGAATTAACTAATCAAAAAATTAATTATAAAACATGAATATTGTTTTATATGTGTAGCCTCACACATCTGCTGTGTCGGAGTGATTGATTGTAGACATAGATAGAAATGGGTGTCAATTTAAACACAACATAATATTTTAAAACATAGTTTGAATTTTTCTAATGAATCACACATGAGCTTAAATTTTGTGACAAGTTAGTTTTAATAAATGACATTTTAAAACACATAATTGTAAATTCATTGAATAGCAAACTTAAAATATTTAATTAGAATTGAGCATTTCTCTAAACAAAGGATCCATAACCTCCGCCCATTTTCGATAGCCTGCCTCACTCAAGTGAAGCAAATCATCCTCAAAAAGCTCTCGAACAAAATCATTTCCCCCACGATAAAAATGTTCTTGCATGTCCAAATATCGCACAGTGTTCCCATTATCCAAATGTTTGATAATCTCGTTCACATTCGTTGTTTTTCTCGTCCATGCTTCATCATTCCTTGGGAGAAGTCCCAACAAAAGGATCTTGGTATTTGGCAACCTTTCTCTGAATTCCCTCACGACAAATGCAACTCCCATTGCAGAGAGCAGCTCTTCGTCAAAATTTAAACCTAAATTGTTCGTTCCAATTTTGAGAACGATAAGCGAGGGATGAAGATTATCTGTGACTTCGCCGTTCCTCATCCTCCAGATAACGTTTTCCGTTGTGTCTCCAGCTATTCCATAGTTAACAGCTCCAAGTGGCTCATATATTTGATTCCATACTGACCTCCCAGTGCTTCTCCACCAATCCGTTATCGAATCTCCCCAAAACATTACATTGATTGAAGCATGATGGTTCTCTGTAATGTTTACAAAGTCTCGATGCATATCACTGAACCAATCAAAGTCGCTTGGTTGAGGAATCCATGGAGTACCTATCATATTAATCATATAAGCTTGATTTTGGCCATTACGGAAGGGTTATGCTTTTTATGCCTTACCTGACGCTAGAGCAAAGAAAGCTAAAGAAAACAAAACTGCAAACGTCTTCATTTTGCTTGTTTTACTGCTTAAGTGTCAAAATTTATTCAACTGCTAACAAATTGACGAATTTCTGTATTTATACTTTCTTTATAGAGGCTTCGGTCGTGTGAATTTATTTTAAACGATTTCAAACTGATATTGTCACGTGTCAAAAAAATGATCCTGAAGATAAGTACATATGATAAATGTTTATATACACTAAAAATATTTCAATTTTCACTTAAAATATTGGAGCTCAAATCAATTTTACGAAAAAACTGCTTCAATTCATGTTTTCTTATCAACATCAATAACTTTTCGTTGTCAATTTTGTCATCGTAGTTGCCTCATTGTCCAAACAATTGTCACATATGTCATTTAATTAATTAGTGGAACAAGTTCCAGCATTTGTGCGATTGCAAATGATTACAAATCAAATGACATATGATTTTGTGAATTTGCATATGTTTTCATCCAGTTAAAAAAAAGAAGTTTACGCAATTAACTCATGTTTTTGTATATTTTTTTTACATATTTCTGCTTCCTCATTACAAAAGTATTTATTTACTAGTCAACATTGTTGCTAATTAAGCATTTCTCTAAACAATGGATCCATTACTTCGGCCCATTTCCTATACCCAGCCTCACTCAAATGAAGCAAATCAGGCGTGTACAACTCTCTTACAAAGTCATTCCCTCCGCGATAAAAATGATCCTTCATATCCAAGAACCTAACCGTGTTGCCGTTATCCAAATGCTTAATGATTTCATTCACATTTATTGTTCGCCTAGTTAAAGCCTCATCATTTCTCGGGAGGATGCCTAAAAGGAGGATCTTCGTATTTGGCAACTTTTCCCTTAGTTCTCTCACGGTGAAAGTCACTCCCATTGCTATAGCAGTGTCATCATCAGAGCCTAAATTGTTTGTCCCAATTTTAAGTACGCACACGTCTGGATGAAGAGCATCCGTAACTTCCCCATCTCTCATTCTCCAGATAAGGTGTTCAGTTCTATCTCCGGCTATTCCATAGTTTAGTGAGCCAAGTGAAGCATAATACTGCTCCCACACACTTCGTCCATCACTTCTCCACCAATCTACCAAATCAATATTTTCAATTTAAATGTCATATCAAAAATGATAGAAAATATTCAACATTGTACCTGTGATACTATTTCCGTAAAATAAGACGCGAGACCAACTTCCGTTGTTACGAGTTGATTCAGCAAAGCCTCTGTGCATGTCCATCCACCAGCCATCGTTAACCTTACCTTCGGGAATCCATGGCGTGGCTTATTTTTAAAAGAATATAATTTTCTCTTTGTTTTAACTTGCCAAATCTTTGAAATTTTTTAAAAGCAAAAAATGGAATTTACCTGATGCCAAGGCCAAGAACGCAAAAAATATAGCAAACCTTAAAAACTTCATGCTGTTTCCTTGAATTTTCTCTGAAACTAGCAGCGTAGTAATTGACCAACTTATTTTAGTCTCTACTTAAAATCTCAATCTGAAAATATTAATGGACTCCATTTATGTACCAATCATCGTTAAATACCGAGATTAAAGTCTCCTCAAATTGTGTAAAATAATCATAAATGTAAATCAAATGGTAGTTGCTGGAGTGTTTTGCAATAAAAGTGTCATTCATGTATGAAATACTGATGTCATTTCAATTAAATTTCAATTAGGGAAATTGACTCAAATCATCTATCTAAACTCAATTCTTTTAGCTTGTGATGGACAAGTCAACGCTCAAAAGAGATCAGGTAGAAGAGTTGATTTGAGTCGGTTTTATGATTTTATGGTCAAGTAAAAGTGAGGATTACGACTACCTGAGTTCACAATAACTTTGAGTGTCGAAATAAACACTTAAAAACCACAAATGTAACGCAATTTTTATTTTTGAATTGTACTATCCAACCTTTTTAATGAGTAATTACATTTTTGCTTGTAATAAATAAAAGTGATCAGCTAAAAATCCTTTTAGAAATTTCACTTTTCTTTATTGAGTTTTTATTAAATTAATCATTAATGTTTTCAGGATTTCAATTTTAAAACATGTTTTGAACGTTGTAGTCCATTGAGTCAATGTCGGATGCAAAAGTGCTGTAATAATAGGGAGCTCCCGGAGGGGTAGTCATTTTGGCTATTGGATTCTTCGTTTTTGAAGGCTTCTTTGTTTTTGTTGTTGTCTTTGGAGTGGTTGGAACTGAAGCTTCATCGCTGGATGGGATCATTGTAGTTGGTTTTGGATTAGGATTCTTTCCGGGTTTCTTGGTTTTCGCAGTAGTGGGTAATGAAGCCTCATCACTTGAAGGGATCATTGTTGTAGGCTTTGGTTTTGGGTTCTTTCCAGGCTTTTTAGTTTTTAAAGTGGTTGGAACTGGTGCTTGGTCACTAGATGGGATCATTGTTGTTGGCTTCGGATTAGGATTTTTGCCGGGTTTCTTTGTTTTTGTAGTTGTTGGAAGTGAAGGTTGATCGTTTGAAGGAATCATTGTAGTTGGCTTCGGTTTAGGGTTCTTTCCAGGTTTTTGTGTTTTAGCTGTAGTAGGAATTGAAGGTTGGTCATTGGAAGGTAGCATTGTTGTTGGCTTTGGTTTGGGATTCTTTCCAGGCTTTTTCGTTTTAGCTGTAGTGGGAATTGAAGGCTGGTCGTTCGATGGAATCATTGTAGTTGGCTTTGGTTTAGGATTCTTTCCAGGTTTTTGGGTTTTTGCAGTCGTTGGAATTGAAGGTTGATCATTGGACGGGATCATGGTTGTCGGCTTTGGCTTAGGGTTCTTTCCAGGCTTTTTCGTTTTAGCTGTAGTAGGAATTGAAGGCTGGTCATTCGAAGGAATCATTGTAGTTGGCTTTGGTTTAGGATTCTTTCCAGGTTTTTGTGTTTTTGCAGTCGTTGGAATAGAAGGTTGATCATTTGAAGGTAGCATCGTTGTTGGTTTAGGTTTGGGATTTTTTCCTGGCTTTTTCGTTGGGGCTGGGTTTGGAGTAGTCAGCATAGGTTGCTGTGTTGTCTTCACAGTTTTGTTGGGTTTTTGAGGTTTCTTAGTTGTTAAAAGGTACATCATTTGTGTCTCTATCAGGTCTATCATCGGGTACGTAAGTAGCTCCCAAGGCAAGACCCAAACCATTTACAACCATTATTTCTCCTTCAGTTACTGCAAAAGACTGATCACCTTTAGAAATGACAAGCAGAGTAATTAAGTTACGATTGACTTTAATCAAGTGGAACATTCTCAAAATATGTATGATTAAGAAGAAAGTTCATTATACCGACTGCGATCAAGCATTTTCCCGAATCGTAACGTCCTGGTATAAGTACCCGGCCTAACGTTCCTTCAACATATTTAAAAATCCATCCTCTACACACATATTGAGTGGACATGCGCCGGGTACTAGATTTCACAGTATTTGGGGGCACCCCATTGGTTGTATCATCAAATGGAACCCAACTATAAGCGCTGTTACCTCCTTGAAGTACCTGAAAAATTCCAGCCTTTTGCACCACTACTCCATCCCTCATCGTCGGCAATGGAACAAGTTGTTTCCGGTCCAAACTCAAGTTTACCAGACGCCCATTCTCCGTTTACGTAGCCTCTACAAATAAACAGTAGTTTATCGTCCTCCAGGCCAGCCGCTGGGTGAGATATTAAAAAAAGCTGGTGAGTTGGGGCGTAAATCCAACGGAATGGCTGTGTTGGTAGCACCAAAACTTGAGAGTTTGAAGGGTGCCAAGAAACACCCAAGAATAACAAAAGAAGGGCCCTAAAGTACTTTGTTGCCTCCATTTCCAGTATTTTTGGAGTTTGGAGTGCGACAGAAATGTGAAGGATTAAAAAATGCGCTTGTTAATACAGAGTATCATCACTAATTTAATCCTGACCTAAAATTTTATTTGTTATCCAGCAACATTCCCATAATCATTCATTATTGTAAGGTCATTAACTGAATATCCGTTACAATAATTTCGCAAGTCTGTTCCCATTAACCCTCTTTATAATTTATATGCCAGGTTTTGCAATAGTTGCAACATTCCCATAACCATTCATTATTGTAAGGTCATTAACTGAATATCCGTTACAATAATTTCGCAAGTCTGTTCCCATTAACCCTCTTTATAATTTATATGCCAGGTTTTGCAATAGTCTTAATTATCATAATTAAACAATAAATGTACTACACTAACGGGACCTTTGCAGAAATGTAATAATTGATCGTTTTTGCACTAAATGTTCCTTTTAATTTTTAACTGTATGCTTACAAAAAAATGTTTACGAATAGACTCAATGAGTTTTAATGCTTTTATTTGCGAATTTCGTAATAACAATTAAGCTTACAAAAGTGGTTTTGAAAACCAATAATTTTTCTCGCTTTTATTATTGAAATTCATAGTAAAATTTCAAAAAAGTTTAATTATTAGTCTGCATAATAAGTTTCTAAATTTCGCAATAATCCAGCTCCATACTTACTGGTTGTACTATAAGAACCAGTCGTGTTTCTCTTATCAGGGGAACTTCTAAGGAGTTGTGTAACACCAAGAGCCTGTCCTAGGCCATTTATTACAAGAATTCCACCAGTTTTAGCAGCAACTTCCTTTCCACCTACAATGCAATCGAGTTAATGAAAATTAAAAAATACAAAATTTCACAATTAAAAATATGACACTTACCAACAACTATGTAACATATCTTTTGATACGGCGCATATTTCCCAGGAATGACATCAATTCTATCCCCAACCTTTATGATTCCCTCTACAGACATACTGTTCCCGTCCACTGTCACTTGTACCAGACCGGATGGTTCCCTCCGGGACACTTCCATCAGTTGGCATCCTCAACCAACTTGTTGTATCTGGAGGTTCCGTCAACACTTCGAACTTCTCATAATGTAACGCTCTTCCATTGTTGGCAACAATGCAACGAGTTGTTTCTCCAACACGAAGCTTTCCGCTGATGTAATTAGTACCTACAAGGGCTCTGCAAAGGTATAACCTTTCACCATCTTGCACTCCGGCTACAGGCCAATATAAACGATAAAGTCGATCGTATGGTATCTCTTCCCAGGCGATTATTATATCCTAGGGTTTCCTCCGGTTGGGAATGAACTGGATTCCAGAGGAAGCCCCAAAGAAGTAGGACAAATGGAAGCTTCATCTTCAAACTGTTCCCTCTTCTGTATGGATGTGTCCTTCCAACACGAAAGTTTGAAGAAAACTGGCTATTGATTTAGTTATTAAAGTAATAATTTAAGTTCAATGACCTCACCGGATTTGATGTGCAATTATATGAAATTAGGGTCAGTAGTGACATTGTAGTAGGGTTTAGATAACTGTACCGGACTTACTCAATAATTTGGAGATTGGTGCAATGGCGTGCTTTTAATTAGATACGATTAAACGTTGTCCTTCGTTGGATACCTAATTACAAGTCGGTGGGATTATCATAATCATAATAAATTAATAATAACAAGAAAACATAATTGCTCTGATGCAGGCAGCACCATTACAGGATGAATTTTTCAAGAAAATTCGTGATATCGAACGAGTTGTTGGTTTTTAAGAAGCAAGTAAATTTTATTTATTTTTCCCAAAGAAATATTTTTTCAATCATATTCTGCTTTACGTCATAAAGTCTCTCAACACTACATAATTTAAAAATAATTATCTAAATCAATTTCTGGCTTTCCCCGAGTTGGAACTCGTCCTGACCCCCTAGGAGGCTTATTCGTTTCAGAACTTTCACCTTCTGGTGGAATTACTGTAGCCGGCTGGGGATTCGGATTTTTTCCAGGCTTTTTTGTTTTAGCAGTCGTTGGAGTTATTGGCTCATCATTAGAAGGAATCATTGTTGGATTTGGTTTGGGATTTTTACCGGGTTTCTTTGTTTTTGCAGTGGTTGGCAATGAAGCCGAAGCCTCGTCACTGGATGGAATCATAGTTGTAGGCTTAGGGTTCTTTTCAGGTTTTTTAGTTTTTGAAGTAGATGGATGTGGTGCTTGGTCACTGGAAGGAATCATTGTTGTTGGTTTAGGATTAGGATTATTTCCAGGTTTTTTAGTTTTCATTGTTTTAGGGGTCGTTAAATCGATTGATTCCTCTGTGCTTGGAATAACTGTAGTTGATGTTGGATTTTTTACCGGTTTTGGCTTCTTTGTTTTTGAAGTTTTATTCGGTTTCTTTGTTGTACTTGTGAATGGGAGATCACCAGAAGGACCTCCGTCCATTGGGGAATCATGTTTACTTTCGGCGGGAGCATCATCAGGAACTTGTACAGTTCCAAGGGCGATTCCAAGTTGATTCACAGCAAGAATTTCTCCTTCTGCAGCTGCATACATTTGGCCATCTACAAAAAGAATGTTTTAAGAATTTTACTGTACTACTAAAACAATGTAAAATGTTATATTTAAACTTCTAACCGATAGGAATAAAGCATTTTTTATAGTATTTCCCATATTTCCCCGGAATCAGCCTTGTATGATCTTCATTCCATCCCCTGCATACATACTGAGGTAGCCTGGAACCTCCAGCACTGCGCCCTGAAATGATAGCAGTTTGAGGAACTGAACCATCTCCTGTGATATTAAACCAGGTTAGACCCACTCTAGGTCCTTGCAGAACTTGAAATCGTCCAGGTTTTCTTGACACAAGCTCCCCCTGATTATTTGTCACGGTACAATGAGTTTCCCTTCCAAATTCTAATTTTCCAGTAGACCAAAGTCCACCCACTAAAGCTCTACAAAGGAATAGTAATTTCCCATTGTCATAGCCAGCGGCTAATATAGGAGGGACGAAGAGTTGGTGGGTTGGAACGTAGATCCATCTAACTTGTAAGGCACCTTCAAGCACCACTTGGGACGCAGTTTCTTTCCATGAGTAAATACTCCACAAGGAAATTAAAATGCAAAATATAAAAAAACGCTCCATTCTTGAAAATGGATACTAAACTAGCACCCGCTACCACATGCAATAATAGTCGTTATGTGATTCAACAATTCATTTCCTTTCGCATTAGGCTAACAGGAGTTACATAAAATTATCATTAGTCTCCAATATAAATTCTAATTAGATTATCCCGCTACTGACTGTGTATTTCTACCACTGTGTACTATCAAAATATTGAGCAGGACAATGTCAGACAACGTTTCATGAACAAGTGTCATCTTTTAATATGTAAAATGTAAATATCTTTGGCTATCAATTCAGACCTACAAACGAATGCATTAAACGATTATCCAACGCAAAAATACCTATTAATTGATTCTATTTTTAGTCTGCCGCCGTCTACTACTTTACTAACATGATTAAATTATTTTCGCAAATAAAATTGTCATGAGATTCTCCCTTAGGGTCTTTAATACTCTTGTGATTACTTTCAGTAACATCGATCTCTGGCGCTGTGGCATCAATGTATCCAATATTTTGTTACGATCTAATTTGCAGAATCAATGAGGTTTTATTAATCAAAATGATATTATTATCAAGTTTGACTTGATCATGAGCATATAAGACCGTTTTCTGCATTACATTTCGATGATGTAATAGACAGACATTTTAGTGAAATCTCGACGTATTGAAAAAGTACTCTTCCTTCTAAGAACTCGTTAAATTTGCATGTTCTTTGAAAATACCTTCACATTCTTTAAAGAGGCAGAAAACTCGTTAAAGTTATGAAGCAGCCAAATAGATAAAAAGTTAATCCACTAAAGCTTTAAATTAGATTAGAAGAAAACGTCTACATCTTCAGTAATCCTAAAAATCATGAGTGTGCCTGGTACCAACATAGGTATGCAAAATAAGATTATAATTACCAAATATGCATAATAAAAAATAAGTAAGCAATCCGACTACTTTACTATCCATCATACAAGTCGTTCTTCATTTATCTTCATTTAAATTTTTCTTATCTACAATTATATTTTAACACATTTTTCAAAACGATCTGCCTCCAGTTTTTTAGCGTACTTCATCCATTCTACGTATTAAAGTATCCCTGCATTCATTTATGATTTTAACTAATTCTTTTTACTTAAGAAAAAAATCGTAGAATGACAAATTTGAAGGTTTATATATTCCATAAGCTACGTTCCTATATACAATTTTCATGAATAGTTCGTAAAAGGTCTATGGAGGGCTTTTAGTTTTTAGTCTTCGTGTGTGGTCCACTTCCATAGCTGTGCAATACTTTAGCTTTTGGCATTTCTGTGTAAAATTTTGCTGGTACAAATTCATTCATGTCTTGTGACGGATCCTTCATTCCCGCACTCGATCGTCCTTCCATCACCATCCATCAGAACAAAACCAGTCAGGTCAGAAGCAGTCTTTTTTGGTGAAGTGTTTCAATTGGGCTGTAGATTTTTCTTGTAAATCCGGTGACATTCTGTTTAGATTTCTACATCTCCAAAACAGTTAAACTCGTCATTTCAATCACTGAAAAATAATAGAATCCAAATTGTTGGAGTTTTGTGCGGAGGAATCTAGATAATCATGTCAACTTCAGCTTCCAGTAGTACTCGGACACTTCGTGTTGACACTTCATTGGTAAGCAATTAATCATTTCAGTTACTTTGGAAGATAGGCTAAGATATTAATTCATCGATTTCAATTCTTCAAAATCTATTATTTATTAACTAATGATGAATGAATTTATTTGGTTTTAGGATGGAACAGATACAAACGCTATTGTTCCATATACTGGAGGCTCGCATGAAGTTCCTAAGCCACAAATGAGGAATGGAAATGGAAAAGTAATAAAATCAGTATAAAAACAAAATTTTCA
>JAANSO010003360.1:0-11592 GCA_036507315.1 Lepidocyrtus fimetarius | reverse complement strand
ACTCAAGTTAATAGTTATCCAAGTAAAGTTAGGAAATTGCAATTAAATACAAAACAATGTTGTTTCTTCTGTCTCAGGCAGATTGTCAAATTAGAACAAAGTGAAATAGATTGTGAAAAAAGTTTATTCCAGTTAGAAAGTATTTGCCGTTATTTAAAATTAAACGATAATGAATTAACCTTGGCTTTGAGTACTTTACTAAATGATAATGAACAGATTAATTCACCGGAAGTGGAGGTGACCTTGTGCTCATCATGCGGAGAGTTTGGAGGGATCCTGGAATCACTATATAAAAAGTTGGAGTCAATCCAAATGGAAATTTCCTACTACTTTGGGAAACTCAAGGAGGAAATGGAAGTTTCAAGGACTTCTGAGGTTCTTCAAAATTACTCCAGGAGAATGACAAGTGACACGGAGTCTCTGTCTCAGCTCGTGATTGTTGATAAATTAAGAAAAGAGATTTTAAATAAAGTTGAAGGTAATTAAGTTTAAAAGTTGATATTAATTTTTAACTGTGCTGATAAAAAATTAATTCCTTAGGTTTGAATTCAAGGAGGTTATCCAACCCGAGAGTCACCTTGGTCCGGACTGATAAATCAAAAGAAGTCTCTGATTCCTCTGAAGTAATTACTGGACCTGATCCTCCTCCAATTAAACAGGAAGTTATTGAAGAAGTTACTTCGAATTCCATGACCTTTGAAACCACAGAACCTGAAGATCTGAATCCTCCTTCTCCGGAAATTGACGTCAAGTTTGAACCTTTGCATTCATCTCCAAAAGTTAAAAAGAAACGGCAGTATTCATGCAAAAGCCGAGAAACCGTTAAGAATCTCCATTATTCCGTAACCAATTCCGGACTATTTTCGTGTACAAAATGCGATAAGGAATACACACACGCCCGCACCGCCCGAAGACATTTTGAAATAGTTCACTTAAATAAAAAATTCTCCTGTGGTAAATGCAACAAGACAGGGTTTACTCAACCCAGCCATTTAAAAAGGCACCAGATAAGTTGTTCTGGGAACGAAAAAGACCCCGAGAAGTTTAAGTGGAAGTGTAAAGAATGTGGGACAAGATTTGGAACAAGTGGAAATCTCATCCGGCATCGAAAACTAGTTCACGAGGATGTCCGGAAGTATCCTTGTGACCTCTGTGGAAAAAAGTTCCAAAATTTAGGACATCTCAAGGAGCACAAGGAAGCTGTACATTTAAGAAAGAAGTTTTATTGTAGATTTTGTAATAAAATGTATCAATCTCGAACAGAGCACCGGAAACATGAGAAGTGCTGTAATGTTAAGGTGGAAATTGTGGATAATTCTTGAACAGTTTTTCATTAATTAATTTTTATTTACAAAATTATTTTATTTAACGAATAAACAATTATTATTTTTAAATAGTTTTGAAATCTTCACTCTTCTTTTGACAATCCAACAAAGATCTGCGCCTGCTTGTACAATTCTTCAACTTTTTCAGCGTCCTTCGTTTCCCACTCCTTCAAAGCTTTGTTTCCATCCCCAAAAACCTTTGTAAACCTGTACATTTCCCCTTTTCCTGAGTTTTCATTGTCCCAAGCATTTTTAGACACGCAGAGGTAGACAACAGTTTCACAGCCCTGCATAAAATTTAAAAATTAATTATCTAATTCAATCCTAATTAGTTATTTAATTACCTGATGTGGAGTAATAACATTCGTATTCCTAAAAGCATCCACAACACTCCTTGAGATGCCCGTCAAGGACGAAGAAGAATCCACCGAAAGCGCCGTTTTTACATGGCCTGGGCAAAGTTGAAACAATTTCACTTCCTCCGGGCCTTGCAACAAATCCCTGGAAAGTTTTCGCATGACCAGGGCGGAAAGCAATTTGGAAACTCCATACTGCATGAAATTTAACTGTTCGCCGTGTAATTTTGCGTCGGGTTTCAAATCGTCCAAGTCCAACTTTGGGGAAACGACGACCGTAGACTGGACGGAGACTATTCTCGACGGAGCGCCTTTCTTTAAAGAAGGGAGAAGCAAATTTGTGAGGAGAAATGGCCCCAAGAAATTGCATCCTATATGCTGTTCAAATCCGTCCTTTGTAATTTTCTTTACTCCGGAAGTGTCCGCCATTCCCGCATTATTTACGAGGATGTCCAGTCGCTCGTATTTCTTTTTGAATTCTTGAACAAAATCCCGAATGGATTGTAAATCTCCTAAATCCATTTTCATCAATTCGATGTTTAGTGGAACGTCCACTCCAACCCTTTCTTTAATTTCTTCAAGAGCCTCCTTTCCCTTTTCTAAGTTTCTCACTGCCATAATCACTGTAGCTCCTCTCTTGGCAAGTTGGAGGGTTGTCTCTTTTCCAACTCCAGCGTTACTTCCGGTGACGATAATAATCTTCCCGTGGATATCCATCTCATCTTCGCAAACTTTTTCTGCGTTTTCTTTCCAAAATTTGTGCCGGCATGTGTCAATGCTAATGCTGGTGAAGGTGCAGGCCATTGATTGAGGCATTTTGAGATTTTTAAAAAATTAAACTTTCAAAAACAACTGAAACTCTGATTAATCACTCTTTGAGTACCGAAATGGTTTTAAAGATATCTATGAACTGCTACTTTTCGCAATAAAGCTCAATTTTTAAATATGTTATAAAATGACTTGCAAAATTTTTATGAGAACCACAAAGACGGAAAGTCTGATGCAAACTAACCCAAAATATGAGTGACTGGGAATAAACTAGCCAAAACCACTCAGGCAATTATTCTAGAAACAAAACAATTCTTATGTGGATTGTAGCATGTGACCATTCGTCATTCTCTGTTTTTATCTCAGAATCATTAGTTCATATGACGCAATTAAGGAAATTGTTCTACGTGTATTCTCCAGCAAAATATACGAGCAAAAAGTCAAAGTCATTCTCTTCTCGTTTCTCACAAACTATATTACGCTTTGTTATTATGCTTGACAGAAATAAGAGCAGCGGTGCTGAAGCTATTCAAGGTCTTGGCTTTGGCTTGTATAGCTCTCATAATATTGAGCGAGAGTGAGCTTTTTTGTGGTGAATGAAGTGAATGAACAGGTTAAAACAGAAATGGCCAAAGCAATAATTATCGATCGGCTTTAAAGGTGAACGAGAAAAATTCACGTGTTTATCTAACAATAAAATAACTAAAATAAGCTTTGTAGCTAATACGTTAGCCTTCATAAAATTCTATTCGTATTTGCTCTATTTGCAAGGTCTTTAACAGGTTGAACCCAGAAATGAAGTAAACTTTGTAATTTACAATTTTAATCGTTATGATGTAGATGAATAGTAATTTTCTACAGCATAGTTTTGTATGATAGTTTAAACATTTTGTTTTTTCCTTTAAAATTGCTTTCATTAAGAAAGAAAGAAAGAAGAAATACTCTACAAGAAATGCTTTCAAGAAAGCCTTGAACTCTGGTGAAATGAAAGGAAGGCCTTTCTTTGCAAGGAAGCATGTCAGGCTGGGAAATTTTGTTTACGAGAGAAGGGCAAGGACGAAAAATAAGGAAGTTTAAATGGAAAAGGACCCTTTGCTTGAAATGATTTTACTTTCTTTGTTTACCTGCTTAGCTTTCATTTTTGAATAAAAACCCTTGAAATCATCTTCTGGACTTCATTCCTGTTTTGACTGAGATTCAAGCAAGTTTACCTTTTGAATTTAGAGATTTTAAAGCCAGTAGAACATTTAAGCTTGCTCTAAAATAATTTATAAACATGATTTGGCAAGGCGTTTGCATCATTTTGGTGGGAGCCATTTTTGGGGGAACTGTAGCCCTGGATTTGGAAGGTGCAAGGGAGGGACTTGCTTGTTTTGAGCCTCCAACGGTCCCAACCAACTTAACTTGGGTAAGAGCTTTAATTAAAAATTAATTAAAAGCATAATTTAAAATATTTAATTTCACAGATGAACTCCGTTAAAAAATGGCACTTTATTGAAATGTCCCGGCTGGACCTTTACGTCTTTGCCCAAGCAATGACCGACCGCCCAGCCCAGGACATCCGCGAGGACGAGCTCTACTACGAAAGTTGCATTACTTGGAAAACTCTTCTTGGCTCAACCAACAAGACAACCACTTCCGCCGTTGGATTCCATGGAAAGGACCATCTCGTCTTTAACGTTGAATTTTTCGACGACCACTTTGGAAAGTTTAAATACTCCACCGCCGACGAATCCCTGTCAGCCGTTGCCTTTACTACTTTAACCGACAACGCAACTTTTGTAGTTTACGTTAACTGCTTAGCTTCCGGTTTTGACGAAATGACTTGGTTTTTAGCAAGTCCGACTTCAAACCTCCCGAAGGAAACTATTTTGCAGGTGGAGGAGCACGTGAAAGGGTTCGGATTCAAACCGGAGCAGTTTACTGGGATGAGATATGGACAGTGTGAGTGTGAGGGTGATCATGACGACGATGATTAAAATTCCTTTCAAACTGTAAAGCCGTTCATAAAATAAATAATCTGTTGATAAAAAATTACGTAACTTGCTGTAATTATTTGCACTTTAGATCCTACAAATTATGCAACTAATTGATCCATTTTTGTTCATCTACAATTTCAATAATTTACTTTCCTGATGATTATTTCAACAATTTCGTGATAAGAGTAATTAATCAGATGTCATTATATTAATCATGTTTCATTTGATTATGCAACGGTGAACGATTGACATTTTTTCAAGTATCAGTGGCTACTGATAAGTTAATCTTGAAATTATTAAAAAATAAAGTTTAAAATTACTTTCATTTATATAGTCAGGGATACGAGTGCAAAATAAAAATTGCTGATTTTTATTTGTCATTTCGAAAAATGTTAACTACGCTGAATCTCTCCATAGTTGTGGGTACTTACTTAGGTGGGTACTGGGAGTATCTAACGGTACACATTAAGGACGATGTCCCTCTTCAAATGGTTTGATTGACGGAACATGCTGGGACAAAGACCTTGCATTTGGTCCTGAAACGATATTCACTTATTTAGAAAAGATTTGGACCAAATGATACTACCACAGTTCAGCTCATTCTCTATTCCGGCGAGGTTTTCACAGAAACTTCTGAAATAATCGAGGATGACCAGCGATTTTTGAACATGGGAGCTGTAAGGTCTTACGTTTTCTTTGGCAATGCTGCCTGGCTCCTTTATCCCCTTCCAAGTTACGAAGGAATGCCGCAATGCCTCCAACACTTAAGTGCAGCCTTACAAACGCACACTGCAAATCCAAGCACTTTAATAACTAAAGTGGGGTCTGTAAGAAAGACTACGTGGCAGGAGTGTCGATCAACTGTGACCACCACAAGGGCAACAACTACTTCAACTACAACCACCACAACGGCCAAGACGGATACGACGACAAGGACGACCACAAGTTTAGAACCTACGGAGACCTCTTCAAATGGACCCGGCGGAGGAAACGGCAGCGGCGCGTTAATTATACCAAATATATTAACTTCATTCATGTCTATTCTTCTTTCCTTTTTGTTGTAAAACTCAAAATTTTTATTATTTAAAACATTCAACGCCGTTGTATTTTAATCTATTTTGAACCAAACAATTCTCATCCTTTTCAACTCCCTCGTTTTTATTCAAAAATTGTAATAAATTTAATTAAAATACTTTACAATATAACCCTTTAACTTAAGTTTAATTTAATTTTTCTTCAATTTTAACTTTCTTTCTGGACAGTCCCTTTCACGATACTTTTTCTTGTATTTATTATAATAATTTTTACGACAACATCTGCATTCAAAACATTTCCCAAAGTGAGCTCTATCCCGGTGCATTTTTAAACTTTGCTGCCATTTAAATTTTTTCAAAGGGAACACGCTAGTCTTCCAGTATTTAAATGAAGCATTCGTCTATGGACTCCAAGTGCCCTCCTTGTAGGATACTCATTCCCGCAAAATTTGCAAAAGAAAACAAATTCCTTTCCTTTCATTTCAAGTTTCTTTGTCTTTATTTTCTGTAACAATTCTTCACGAGCTGTTCCCTTGCATTTCTTCCTGTGATATGATAAAGAATTCGGATGAACAAATTCTTGAACTTTGCAAATATCACATTTGTATCGTTTGTTAAGGTGAATGGTTTCATAATGTGCTATAATGGATTCTGAACGCTAGCATTGCTTCTCACATTTTGTACATTGGAACAATCCGTCCTTGTTTCGGGTGTAGTAGACATTTATCTTTTTTACAAAAGCTTTCCCCTTGCAAGTCTTTTTGTGCCTTCTTAGATGATCATATCGTGAATATGACAAGCTACAACTGTCACAGTTGAAGGTTTTCTTCAGGTGGACATTATCATAATGGACACGAACATGGTCTGAACGTTTGAACGCTTTTGTGCAGATGATGCAGTGATACAATCCAGTTGATAAATTTCTTGAAAAACACTTCCCCACAATGATACGAACCCTTTTTACTTCATGAGTTCCCTTGCATTTCTTCTTGTGATATGTTAAAGAATTCGGATGAGCAAATTCTTGAACGTTGCAAATATCACATTTGTATCGTTTTTTAAGGTGAACGGTTTCATAATGGGCTACAACAGATTTTCTATATCGATATTGTTTCTCACATTTTGAACATTGGAACAGTCCATTGTTTCGGGTGTAGTAGACATTTATTTTTTGATTTTTTACTTCCCCTTTGCAAGACTTTTTGTGTTTTCGTAGATGATCATGTCGTGTAAATGGAACGCTACACCTGTCACAATTGAAGGTTTTTTTCAAGTAGACATTATCATAATGAACATGGTCTGAACGTTTAAACTCTTTGACTTTTTGCACTTCCGGTTTCAGCTGTGAAGATAAGTCAATATCCAATTGCTCGGGAGAATCTTCAAAGGCAGCTCCGTCTGAATTGTGATCCTCGAAGTAGTCAAAGTCTTCAATTTCCTCTTGCTTAACCGTTATAACTTTAGCTAGTTCCGTTGGCACTAAGCAAACTCTAGGATTAACCAGTCTTGAACCTGAGAAATGATCATTTAATTAATTTCATAATTAAACTGATTTTAATTATTTTTCTTACTCTTGTCTGCGATTTCCTTCCTCAGTTTATCCACAAAAGCAAGCTGTGTCAAAGTCTCCCGATCGCTTGTCATTTCCTTTGAATATTTTTGAACAAGTTCTGCATTTCTTGAGGATTCCAAAATCCGGTGATGGATTCTCCCCAAATAAAAGTCCATTTCCATTTGGATCTTTTCCTGTTGCAAGAACAACTTTAAAAATTTATTATTTAGTTGAGCACAATCTTCACAGAGATCCACTTCCACATCCGAGTCAGTTTGAATATTTGAAGAATCAACTCCGACCCCATTTAAGTTCACTTGGAGGTGGCGTATCAAACACCGAAGTAAGATCCCACTTCTTTGAATTAAATGACTATTTTCATTGTCACCTTCAAAAAAATTTCGCAGACAAAGAAAGCAACAATTTTGCGTGTTCAGTTTCATAATTTTTAAATAAGCAATAAATTAAAAACTTGGCTTGTTCTTAGGTTTAATTTTTCTGTCATTCTATCACAGATTGTGTGTTTTTGCTTCGTTTCTTTAAAATGCATACGAAGGATTGAAATGAACAATAGTAGAAAGTAGAGAATAAGATATACAGAGACAGGATGGACTGATACTGAATACAGTAGAGATGGATTTGGCTTTCAAAACAAAGCTTTGTCTTTGTTTAAAAAGCTATTCCACTTTTCATACACATCTCTTGTGGTTTTATCATTTCAGAGTTTAAGTTGTCGAGTATTTATATTGCAGAGAATTGTCTGTCATTTTGTTGTAAATTGATCTTTATTATTCGTTTTTATTATGATATTTAAATTTAATTACTATTTTTAACAAAAATACTTAACAAAGTAACGCCAGTAATTGTATAATCTAAAACACTGTTTAAAACATCCAATGCCGTTGTATTTTTAATCCTAAAAAATCTTCCCATTTTACGATACGAAACAACCTTCATCCTTTTCACCTCTCCTTTCTCAGCTTGCCCCAGTTTTCTCCCTTTCCAGAGAGAAACCACCTTTCTTGATAATGCATTTTGCTGTGCGGTAATGTCCAATAAAAAAATTCATCAAAGTCGCTGCACAACTCGTTGTAAGCGAAAATGCAATATAAATGAAGAATCTGATATAATTACAAATTACTCACCGAAATGCATATATTTGCCCTTTAGATCCTGCAAATTATGCAAAAAACACCTCATTTATACGCTTTTCGTTCATTTACTTGAATTTTGCAACGTTAAATAACTTATCTTACGTTTTCTGATGATTATTTCACTAATTGTGTAATAAAACTAATTAATCAGATGTCTGTCAAATTTTTTTGATTGATTATGCAACGGTAGGCGACTGAAAAATGTTGGAGTTGGAGGCTACTGATAAATTGATCTTGAAATTATTGCAAATCAAGTTTAGAACTCACTCACATTTAAAAAGTCAGGGATACAAGTAAAAAATTGTGTTTCTTTTTTAAATTTTAAAAATGTTAACTATGTTAAATCTTACCAAAGTTGTAGGGCTTGCATTTGCAATTTTGGTTTCAGTAGCAACGGGATTTGAGCAACGATTTGTGTTTTACAACACGTACTATTGTCATCCAAGTGATTGCTTACCAGGCAGAGATTGTCCACCTAATGAGAACATAACATTCACAACTTCCCAAAGTGTTATTCCACCGCCTTGGGATAACCACTCACTTGCTTTCCACGAACATGGAGCGTAAGTAAGAAAATTATTTATCAAAATTCTATTTAAACCCAATTAATAATTAACCTAGGTGGATACTCGGAGAATTTAACGGTACACACGAAGTGCGAATTCCGCCTTTAAACTTCGATGATAGATGCTTTCGAAAGGATTGGGACTGGGGTCCTGAACTGACATTCACTTATGTAGAAAGGATTGGACAAAAATGATACTCTCACGATTCAGCTCGTTCTCTTTTCCGATGAGGTTTTCACCGGCACTTCTGAAATAATCGAGAATGACGAGGGATTTCTAAACTTTGGAAATGTCAAATCTTACGCTTTATTTGGAAATGCCGCCTGGCTCCTTTATCCCTTTCATAATTACGAAGGAATGCCGAAATGCGTCCGTCACAGACATTCTGATTCAGACTTCCAATCTTACACTGCAAATTCAAGCGCTTTAATCCAGGTAGGATCTGTTAGAAAGACTACTTATGATGAGTGTCGAGCAATGGTGACCACCACAAAGGCAACAATTACGTCAACCACTTCAACTACAACTACCACTACGGCCAAAACGGATACTACGACTCAGACGACCACAAACTCAGAACCTACTGGGACTTCTTCAAATGGACCAGTCGGAGGGGAAGGTAGCGGTGCGTTAATTACGTCAAATATTTTATCTACCTTTCTGTCTATTCTTCTTTCCTTTTTTATTGTAAAATATTTTTACAAGGTTGAGTATTTGCAATAAATATGATAAATAATTTTAAAGTGTAAAAGGTAGCTCCAGTCATTGTAAGGCTGTTTAAAACATTCAGCGCCGTTGTTTTTATTTCTAAAAACCATCACGTCTATACTGAAACAATTCTCAACCTTTTCACCTCTCGAAAGTTTCTACTTTGTAAGAAAAGTGATCTTCTGCACTATTCTTTGTTTGATTACCTCATGACGAATCCAATTTTGAGTAGATTTACATTTCTTTAAATGTTACGAAGGGGAAGTAATATCTTAATCGGGCTATAATTGCATAGTAATTACGTAAATCACAATTATAATTATTTGTACTTTAAATTCTGCATGCAAAACACATCATTGATCCATTTCTTGCTCATTTTATTTAAATTTTGCTGTAAAATTTGTTTTTGTTTTATTTTTATCAATTTCGTGATAAGAGCAATTTAAAAAATCAGAAGCCTGTCAATATTTTATTGATTGATTATGCCACGGTAAACGACTAAAGTGTTTGCGTATCGGCGGCTACTGATAATCTGCCATAGAATTTATTGCAACGATTGTAAGTAAAATTTAAAATGATCACTTACATTTGAATAGGCAGGAATACAACCGCAAAATAAAAATGTTCAGTTTTTGTAATTTTTAAAAATGTTAACAACGCTAAATCTCATCTTGGTTGTGGGGCTTACATTTGCAATTTTGGTAACCGGAATAGAGCAGAGGTTTGCTTTTTACACAACAGGCTATTGTGATCCGAATCATTGCTGGGAAGATCCCTGTCCACCCTTCGAGAACATAACATTTACAACTTCCCAAACTTCTATCCCATCGCCTTGGGATAAACACGCACTTTCTTTCCAGAAATATGGAGCGTGAGTGAAGAAAAGATAATTTATTTATTTAAACATCTCCTGAAAATTTTAAAAATTAACCTAGATGGGTACTGGGAGCATTTAACGGTACTGTTGAAAAACGATTTCCATTTATAGAAGGATGGACAGACGGAAGATGTTGGCCTCTCTGGCAAGATTATCCAGAGGGTTCTGGAATGAATTATACTTATATAGAAAGAATAGGACCACCTGATACTAGCACAATTCAGCTCATTCTTTATTCCGGCGAGCTTTTAACAGACACTTCCAAACTAATCGAAGATGACCAGCGATTTTTGAACATGGGAGCTGTAAAGTCTTACGTTTTCTTTGGCAATGCCGCCTGGGTTCTTTATCCCCTTCCAAATTACGAAGGAAAACCGCTCTGCGTCCACCACTTGGATTATAAGCCTGATTACGAGACGCACAATGGAAATCGCAGCACTTTGATCCAGGTGGGCTCTGTTAGAAAAACTACGATTGAGGAGTGTCGAGCAATAATGTCCACCACAAGGCCAACAACTACTTCAACTACAACCACAACGGCCAAGACGGATACGACGACCACAGAAGAGCCAACTGGGACTTCTTCAAAGGGACCAGGCGGAGGGGAAGGCAGCGGCGCGTTAATTAGGCCAAATATTTTAACTTCGATTCTGTCTAAGCGTTGGTTGAGAGATCCCGATCAAAATCAAAGGCGTCATATGAAATTGTTACGTAACAGATTGTCACGAAGATAAAAACTAACAAAGGTTTCTACTGGAAGAAGAGTCATCATCTACACCATTCATTGTTTTATTACACCATGACAAGTTTTGAGTAGATTTCCATTATGTTATGAAAGTATAAAATAATCATTCTGATTATAATTACAAATTACGTAACTCTGTAATCATTTCAACTTCAAATACTCTGCATGAACAATCACCTCATTCATCCATTTTTGGTTCATTTATTACTAGATTGAAAATCTAGTTATGAAAAGGATTTGATTGTCTGTCTGTCTGTCTGTCTGTTCGTCCGTCTCCGCGATAACTCAAAAAAGCCTAAACAGAATGCACCCAAATTTGGCAGAGCATTAGGTATGCACCCAAGGATTTGCTGTATGGTTTTTCAGGAATTATGGACCAACGGTTTAGCCGTTAGAAGTTACCGTTAGAAAATCTTAAATTGCAACATCCCAGCCAGAAATTTCTGAGGGAAATGTTCGTAAAAGCTGAATGGTGGGAAACTACCTTTGTATTTCGTTAGTATTATGCGGAGGAATATCTGCGTATAT
>JAANSO010003359.1:0-11594 GCA_036507315.1 Lepidocyrtus fimetarius | reverse complement strand
GGGGGTAGGACAAAGTTTTGGAGGTGTTTGGGGGAGGGGGATTCGCTTCTTTCCCGGGGTTTTGATGTCATTTTTGATGGATGAGACAAGACAGTTTAATTTTTAACTTAATTTTAGCTTAATTGTGTGCTAGTCAGCTGATATCTGCATTTTACAAAAGTGCGTTGCAAATCATTCATAAACATTAAAAATTATCGTTAAATCAGACTCGATTTAACCGTCATTTGCGGGTAATTATTATGCAAATTGTATAAATCCTACTCATTCGTAATGTTTCCATTGGTTAACGTGAATTTGCCCCAGATTAATTATGTTAATTGTTAATGAACCGGAAATTGTCCAGTTTTTAGTGTTTAATGGCAGGTTAGATAGCTTTTAAATCTGGAAAATATGCAGCATTTACTTAATTACGATTAGATTATAATCATTTCAAACTTGCATATTTCATATTATTTTGCCATTTTCGCAGTATGATGCCACTCTCAATAGCTCATCAACTCTCGTAATAAATCTTTAAGGAAACTTGAATAATAAAATGGTAATTATCCACACACTGCATTAAAATTCAGCATTTTGTAAAAGTTTGTTAAAATACGTGAATTCTTCAACTCATTCAAGGCTCCTTATTAAAAACCTATTTGATTGATTGATCTTCTTCATTTCTTATCCGACTCACGTACAGAAAGACAAGGCTTTTTTAATTTTCAGGAAGATCTTTTTGAAGGGATTTATTAGAAAAAAGGGTCAGGTACTGATGAGTTAAACGTGCAAATTATTTGCTGAAAAGCTTATTTAACTTATTTGTTGAGACTTGAATTATTTAATTTATTTCCTCAGGCTATTTTTTATCTACGTCACGGAGTTTATAATTAACTTTTGTATAAAATCAGCGGGGAATGAGATAATTTTTGAACTAATAAATTCAAAATTTTAAAATCAGAAATTAGGCGAAGGTTGATTAAAATATGATCAATTAAAGATAAATGATTATTGCATAATTTTAAGTTCCTATTTGGTTATGATTGGATGTCAATGTCAGCACGGGAATATAAAACGCAATTAATAACTGAAGTGGCTGAGAGTTCATTGAAAAACTTATTTGTTTTTACGTCATCTGCTTAATCACGACAGAAAAATTGCACGATTTTGCTTCCTCCACAACGGTTAAAAGCCGTTAGGATCCTAGACAGTCGTTTTTCATTTTTAGATAATATGACAGACAGAAAATTAATAAGATTTACATGACAGAGAATCTTCACACGTACACACCTCCACCCCTCCATTCACGTCTTCCCACCCCCTCCATTGTGTGGCTTTGGAGCTGTCAAAAAAATGACCGCAACGGCCGTTTTCATTAACACCTTGTAAAAAAGGATCAGAGATTTGTGTTTGGCTACAAAAATGACATTTTATTTCCTATTTTTGTGTAAAAATGAGAATTTATGTAAAAGCTTAATCTTAAAATTACATTGCTTGGGGCTTAACGTGTTGAGTAATTAATTATAATTGGTGTTTGTTTGTAAAAGTTAAATACTGTGGACTTCGTGGTGGTCATGATGGAATTGAAGGTCTGTGGTTTTGAAGGCTTGAAAGATCTTTGCAAATTGTTTAAAAAGCGTCCTGCACTCTGGGATTGAGCAACAGTTCAATTTTGCACTTCCTCTTGCATAATTGGGGATTGCTAACAATAAAAATAGTTAAATTAAAATTTCCGAAGCTATGAAAACTTTTGTGGTAATTACAAAACTAAAAGTTTTCTAACTCAAAACTAAAGAAAGATTTAGTTGCAAAGTTAACTAATTGTTTTAATTTTTAAGGTTTTAACTGCTCTTGTGGCAGTTGTCGCAGGACAATTTAATGGAAATGGAAGAAGGAATGGAGGAACGAGCCCGGTATATGGTCCCCCACAAAAAGATTTTGAAGAGGAGAAGCCACAACAAACCCAGGGATTGATTGATGATTACATGCCGCAAACGTTCAGACATGTTTATGTGCATGCCGCAGAAGACGAGTTAGTTTTAATTAAGTTTTAAATGTTAATAATTTAAGTTTAAATGAGTGTTGGGTTTTATAGAGCTCCAGAGGAACAAGCCAGGACTATTAGGATTCCAGGCGGAGACAAACACGTGAATATTATTTTCGTTAAGACTCCTTCCCAGTCCAGTCAAAGCCAAACGGAAGTGATTTTGCCGGAACAGGATGAACAAAAGAATTTTGTATATGTTTTGCTTAAGAAGAACGAGGCGGAGAATAATATTAAAATTAGAAGGCCTCAGGCTAAACAGCCAACCAAACCGGAAGTTTACTTTATTAAGTATAAAGATCAAGAACAGGAGCAAGGATCATCCAACGGAGGGTATTCCCAAGGTCCTTCTTCATCTCCTCCACAACAACATTCCGGAAGTCATTCTGAAAGCCATTCCAATGGAGGATACACCCAGAGAAGGCCACAACAACCTAGTCATCACAGTGAAAGCAGGGCTCCACCTACAACTTTTGATTTTGATGGGCCAAGTGCTCCAGCACCTTCTGTACGGCCAAGTCATGAGTTTGCTGATGCTGGAAGGTACACTCCGGCTGTTGCTCCTGGACAGATTAGGGGACCTTCGGATGTGCCCAGTTCTGGATATGGGGTTCCTCTCTAAGTCAACCTAAGGCTGTTTTTCTTTACCGGATGTCTATCTTGTCTTTCTCTTTATTTATTTTCCTTTCTTTTTTATCTGTCTTTCACTTTCTTTTGTAATTATTTAATAAATTATTTATTGCAAGCATAATTCAATCAGGAACCTTCACTTTTATTACTTTTATCATAATCATTATGAAAACTAATACATAACCGGTCATTAACCGTTTAAAAGCGTTTGGAACAACCGAATAACGTTTTCTGGTAGAAATCATAACATTTTATCGTATTAATTAAAAAATTTAATGAAAAATCATTCGTTATTTAAAATTTGACTTAAATTATGTTAAAATCCAGAAGATTTGCATCTTAATTTGAGTTATAAATTGAATTTTGATGCATATTTTTTATTACAAGTTAATTTAAGTCAATTTGGCTTGAATGATTGATATGCGCTATGCCATTAAATACGAGTATGTATGAAAAAATGAATGAAAAATAGTTTTAGCTTCGAATAAGTTTGATTTTGAAATTTTTAACTTTTTATTTTAAACTGTTTTAAATGCATTTGCAAGAATAAATAATTTATAACAGGAAAAAAGACAGAATGGACTAGAAGGTTGACTTTGTAACCAATTAAATATAATAAATAGGAAAGAACGCAAATTAAATATTTTTGGGGTAAAGAGAGAAGAAAGAGAAGAAAAGAGAAGAGCTGGCCATGAAAAACTGTACAGGGAAGCCGTTAAATAGTTTAGAAACGAGATGGAGCACCGTATGTATCGAGTGGAGCTGCCGGAGCAGAGTTTGGAAGTCCATAGGTACGGGCAACTGGAAGTGGGGCTTGTGGAGCTGAAGGGGCCTGGGAGTATCCTCCAGATTGTTCGTCTTTGTAACGGATAAAGTAAACTTCTGGTTTTTGCGGGCGTTGAGCGGCTGGGCGACGGATCCTTTATAAAAATAGACAAGATTAGTTAAAGTTTAAGTTAATTTTTAATTAGTTAATTACTTGACGTCATTGCTGTTCTCTCCCTTCTTGAGAAGGACGTAGACAAGATTCTTGTGTTCGTCTTGGTCGGGAAGGATGACTTCAGTTTGGGACTGGCTGGATTGAGATGGGGTCTTGACAAAAATAATGTTGACGTGTTTGTCACCTCCTGGAACACGGATGATACGGCTTTGGGAGTCCACAGGTTCATCAGGGGCGGTATGCACGTACACGTGTTTGAAAACCTTTAAAGAACTTTTATTAGTGTTTTCTTCTTTTTTCTCTTTAATCCTTTTTTATACCTGGGGAGTGTAAGCTTGTTCTTGTGGGGGTCCATAGGCTGGTGGAGGGGCACCGTATGCGGGTGGCTCGGCCATGACGCCAGCCACTAAGGCAATAACTGCTACAACCTGAACAATCACAAATAATTCCAAGGTCAATAGGTCACATTTTCCCAGAAACTTTATTAAAATCTGATTTTTTATGCTTACCACACTAATCATTTTGCACAATTAAAGGTTGTTCTTTGCGAAAATTACGAGATTGAATGATTAGATTGAACTTTCATCTTTGCTTTAAATACTATTCCAAGAAGTCGTAAAATAGTGCCATGCTATTAAATATGTACTTCACCTTGCAAAAAAGTCGTCTTACAAGACAGATGACTTCAGATCTAGAAGGAATAGGGTGCAGTTTTGCTGTAAGGTTTTTAGTCCTTGCGGTATATTTGTTGTTTAAGGCACGTTATGTGATTAAAAGAAAAGTAATAGAATTGCGCTAATTGTGTGTGGATAAGGAGTAGTGTCAGTGTCAATGCAATGAATGCAGCTGTGGTGCAAGTCCCGTATAAAATATCATTGACTCATTCAGGTTCACAGTGATATACTTGCCTGCTCATCTTCATTACATTTGCAGCTTTCTCAGCAACAAATTGGCTATAATAAATAGAGATAAGCAAACAATGAGTAAATGGTGTTATAGATAAGAACAATCAGAAAACATAAAAACAGTTGCAGAGCAATAAAAATGTAAAAGGGGTGAATTATAAGGGGACATAATTCACTTTGGTAATAATCTGTCCCAATCCAATAGGGCTTCTCCAAGGGCTAAGCTGAAAAAACGAATGAATTTTACTGAAAATGGGCAGACTATGAAAAAGAGACAAGGCGAAGGCAGAAAAAACTGTGGAGTTGACGCTTCTCTCCTAATTTATACAATCTATATTGGATTTGAATACAAAATTTTATATAAAAATTGATTATTGATACAGCGTATACAGAGATTTGGTGATGTTTTTGACTGATTTAATGAGGATAAATGCAAATAAAATTGGATAATAAATGGATTATGTGATGATCATAATAATTGGAAAGTGATATCAAACATTTAGCGAAATCTGAGGAGAATCTTCTTCATTTAAAATGTGCCTGCTCCTTTAGAATTGAATTTATTCGAAGCCAACCCTTTAAAACGATGTTTACAACATTTTTACATACAATTTTTTATTCCTCTTTCTTGTTTTGCTTTTTAGGTTGGAATTTGGCAAACAATTTGCAAAATGTGTGCAAGTACGGGTGACACAATGACATTTAGTTAAAATCATAGAATGGAAGTGATTGGATTACTTATCAGTTGCAAAAATGTTAAATGCAAAATGGATTTACTTAAGCATGTCAACTGCCAAATGTGCTACGGTTGCTTGTCAATTGTCAATTTTTCAAATGTAGTGTTTGAGAAGAATGAAGATGCTCTGTAATTTGTCCAATCTCTTTAAAATCTACGCAATTTGCAAACAATGCGAAATACATTACAAATGTATGTGCTAGATTTTTGCAAGTGTAAAAAACGTTAATTGTTCTAATTTAAAGAAATGAAAAGAGAGAGATGATCTAATACAATAAAATAGGATTTATGACCAAAGGTCGTGCAATGTTACGTCAAGGCAAAAGCATTTAATTGCTCCTACTGTGATGGAATTGGACGTGTGTGTAAGCTTTATTGTTCAAGTGGTTATCTTCATTGATATATTTTTTGAATTAAAATGGAGGCGTTAATTACCGATAGACAGGTAGGCATCTGTAAAATGTAAAGCTACTTTGTTCCTTACAAGGATTTGTTGAATTACGTAAAAACTTTTCAATAATTGGAATTCCATTAAAATAGAAGATGAAGTTTGTCAAAGAATGGTTATCAACAAGATCTTTAGAATGAATTTACGAAGGAAATCCAGTTTTTCAGTGAATTATGTCTGGCAATTCCTTGCCAAAATGTGTGCATACGAAATGATACTCATAAAAGGAGTTTTTATTGGTTATTATTGCAATAATTAAAAATATCAATTTTTCTATAAATGATCACGATTTTATTACACACGTTCCTACTTGACAACTTTAAAGCGTAATTAGTAATTGTATAGTTAACTTCATCCATTCAAAAATGTATTTTTCATATGTCACGGAAGGCTATTTTAAATGTAGTTTTTGTTATCAGCGTGTCAAATTGGCCGTTTATTTTTTAAAATTAAAGCCTCCTAGAAGGTTCTGGTTACATAATTTTAAGTTGCATAATTGAAAATTCCTTTGAAATACATTTCAGCTCCGGGTAGAAATAAAATTTGCAAAGATTTTACTTAAAATTGCATGCGAATTATACGGTCTGCCTTCAAACCAAACCCTGTAATAGGGATGATGGCTGACTAGCCAACACTGTTTCACCTTCGGTGACCTGACCCATCCCCCAAAATGTGTTGTTTGTCGCTCTCAGAACTTTTCAGTAAAAATATAAGTGATTATCATTTTCTTGCACATCGTAAAAACATTTTTTTGCAATATTTGATGAATGATGAATGAAAAAGGGAAATATTCATGCGTAATGCGTGCACCCTTTGTAATTCCTAAAGTTTTTGCATAATCTGCTCATTCACGCATAATTTTTTAAGAAATTCCTAAAGTTAAAGGGTACTAAAAGGGTAGTAATTATCATTTATATCTTGCTGAGTTTTGTTGATTTTTCATTAATCAAAATTAGCGTATTTGATTACCACATGGAGTGCCTCCATTTTGGGGAGGATTGCTTCAATAATTAAAAATTCATTGATTTTTAAGGGATTTTAAAGAAGATTGCGTAATTTAAGACATTCCACGTGCGTTTGTTAAAGCTTTGCCTTTTAAGTCTTTTTTCCGCAGAGATTATCAAATGGGACCGGCAATTTCAAGTAATTACAATCCTATTTTTTAAATGGAATTAGAGAAATGCTCGTTAATTAAGATTAACTTGGATTATTTTAATGATGTTGCATACGCATACTTAACTTCCTCCAAAAAAGTATTATTTAAGCAAACATGATTATTGTGGAAATGAAGATGTGTTTGAGCCGCTCCTCTTCAATGTAGTAAAAGTTTGCCCCTTCATCATCGTCGCACCTTGTAAAATTCATAAAGTTTTTGAATAAAAATTAATTCTTAGAAAGGTTCTGGGCTTCCTTTGAACAAAAAAATTGTATGATTAATGATATTTTGTTTCAGTTCTGTCAACACCGTAATTTGCATGATAAAATTGATATTTATCTCATTTATTAAACTTCAATTTGTTCAGAAATCAGGAAGTTGTTGAGTAAGCAAACAAGTCGTTTTAATAAAAGGATTTTATCACGCAATAATCTTTGCATGACAATCAAAGATGGACTCGTTGTTTCACGATATTCCCTTAATGGGATATTGCAATTTTTTTATCTTATATTAATAAATTATTCAATTTTTGAACAATCAGATTGTTTTTAGAATCAATATTTTCAATCTCGTTCTTATTTTATGAATATTGCATAACGAATAATGCAAAAATAAACAAAAATCTGGTAGGATTGTACCCTCAGGGGTTTTCAAATTTGTTGCAAAAATAGTTTTAAAATCTGTCAATTGTTTAAAAACTAGCAATTAATTTAATTACCTTTGGTAATAATTAGTGTCGGGGTAGTAGAAAGCATTCCATACATTCCTTTCTTGTCAAAACAATCTTGTTAGTTTGTTATCTTTAAAAAACCGCAAAAAATTTAGTTCTAATTGTTAAAATGCCAAAGTGTATTTGGAAATTGTCAGGTAATAATAACAGAGCGCTATGCTGACCTGTAAAGTTCAATCTAGCCAAGGACGTTTAATAGAACAACTTTTTCTATTAAAAACAGCAATAATTCAACTAGCTCGAATCTTTTTTTGTATGCACCGAATGCACTTTCATTGTTTATGTCCTAAATTAAAAATGTGCATTAATTGACAAATGAAAAAATTTGGCTAATAACATGAAGATTGAATGTAAAGTGATATGCAATAATGCAAATAAAATGCAATATGATTAAAAAAGATTTCTAATTTTAAATTCTTATCTCAGCAAGTTTTAATAGCGCATTTAAGAAGCATTTAATGGTATCTGCTTTGCATATTAATTCCCGCGAAATGCATTTTTAACAGAAAATTATTTTTAAAGTGTTTGGAAATTAATTGTTTTTGCCAAAAATTCATTAATCACCTTTCAAATCGTAAATAATTTTAATCTGTTTTGTAATTTTTTAAAAAAATAGGCCAAAATCAAGCAAAAATGCACTTTTCAATAACTTTTTAAAGTTTTTACCGGGATTTGCAATAGCAGAAATATAATTTCGATAAATTAAACGCCTCTTCTTGACCTAATGTCACTTTGAAATCTGTAAATGATCTTTTGAGATGTCCTAGGGAGCTTGGAATGTCAAGTAAAAATCATATTTAATATTTCAAAAGGTTTTTTTTTCACGTGAACTTTGCCAAAAATAATAATTTTCTTCTTTTTACACGAATATAAAGCATTTTTTTCTAATATTTCTTGCCAAAAGTACAAAGTGCAATGTGTTTATGTAATCAAGGAATGTCATCATCTTTGCAGGAGTCCGTCTTCTTAATTATTTTTCTATGGCTAAAATGATATATGAAACAGGGGCAGAGAGGAAGATGAGCAAAGATAATAAAATACTCTATTGTCTAACATTTTTTCACATTTATTATGACTTATCCTTAAAAACAATAATTTTTTGAGATTTCTCGTTAAATCGGGTTACCTATCTAATAATAATAAAAAAGATGTTGAAAGAAGGAAAGGGTAAAGGTGTGCAGTTTGTATGGCATAACCTGTCTCGAGGCTCCTTTCAACCCATTTTCAAAGCTTCCTCGTCATCTTATCTTTTGAAATAGTCGAAATGTTCAAACATGAGCTTTGATGTAAATTAAATATCTCGTTTGTATAAAAAGAGGATAACGATTGGGGGAGATCGTTAGTTCCTTGCACGATTTTGAAGAAAAAAGATTAAAAATATTTCAATATGAACAAGTTTTTGGTAAGTTTTTTGTTTTTATAATTTTTTAGGGTTTTTTGTAGAAAAAATTATCTGGTTTTAGTTTCTGACCACTTTGGCGGTCTCTGTGACCTCGGTGTTTGGAGCGAGCACTAGCTACGGTGCTCCTTCCCAGGAATATGGGGCCCCAGTGTTCAGCTCAGCGGGATCTTTCAGTTCTGGAGGTTTTAGTTCTGGAGGTAGTTCTGGGGGATATGATCAAGGGGGTTCTAGCGGTGGACAAGTGCACCGTCACGTGTATATTCATGTAGCTCCAGGTTAATAAAACTGCTACTTTTTTCTAAAAGTTGTTTTTATTGCCTTGTTTTAATTATGCTAATGTAATCCTTAGATGAGCCTGTTGACTCTCAATCACGTGTGATAAGAGTTCCAGGAGGTCAAGATAAGCACGTTAACATTATTTTCGTTAAGGCACCTTCTTCATCAAGCCAGCAACAAACTGAAGTTATCTTGCCAGAGCAAGATCAACAGAAAACTTTGGTGTATGTACTTGTCAAGAAGGCTGAGAATAATAATGATGTTAAGATTCGCGGCCCACCTCCAACCAGACCTCCAAAGCCTGAAGTTTACTTTATTCGCTATAAAAGCGACCAACAAGGAACAGGTAAGAACCAATTGTTTTTGTAAGGGAATATCTAAATTTAATTAAATAATTTTTTTATACAGGTGGAGATTCATCCGCTTATGGTCCTCCAGGATATCAACCATCCCCTGCTTATGGTGCTCCTTAAACAGCTCAATTTTCCGTTTTATTTTCTCATTCTGGTGACTTTTGGATTTTTCAACCTTTCCTTTCATTGTACCTGAAGCTATATACTGGCTTCTTGGCCAGTACCCTTCTTCATTTTCTTTCGGAATCAGTCAAGCGTTGACATGCTCTCTGTCACCTCATTTTTAAATGTTTTACTTCTCTCTTGAAAAGTCTATGCAATATTCTAGTCTGCAACTCAATCGCGTTTCAAATAGTTCTGTTTAAAGCTAATTGTTGTAAATAAATTTCTTACGTTTATAAAAAATAAATATAGATGAATTATTTTCATTATGCAATTCAAATGGAAAACAAAGTTTCTAACCACTCTTGATCTTATCCATAATCCCTCACTCCCCATATTATGTATTAAGCTATGAATTAATCAAACTGCTTTTTGGAGAGCATTTTATTACAAAAATTATAAAAAATAGGTTTAATAGTATTGTTGCGAGCCCTTTCAATGAATTCGGTGGTATGCGCCTCCAAAAATAGCATTGTTGCATTCTTAAAATTATATATTGTTAGACTTTTTCATATTTGTTACAACTGATCAATAGAAAGACATTAATAAAAAGTTAAGCTTTATGAGTTTTCGGCATATCAATTCATTTGTCGGAAAACGTTTGTCGGATACGGAAACTCTTTGTCTCCAACAACTAGTTTCTCCAAGTTTGGAACGAACCGAAGAAAGTTAAGGGAAGTGGATCGGATCCCTTGGAAAGAGAGCTCTGTGATAGTCAATTGCTTAGGAAAGTCAGCAGGGAACGGAACCGATTCTTTGACAATGTTCGAAGCTGGATGTACCATAACTTTCTTTAATGGCAGGTGCTGAACAGCGAGCAGGAACTTGTCAATCAAGAACTGAGCTGGATTCATCATATATCGAGATAGTTCATAAATGGAAAGACTCTCAAGAGGGGATTGAATGGCTTGAAGGATTTTCTCATTGTTTGCGAAATCGGAACCACGCAGGTTCAAGTTTTTAAGACATTTCATGTTGCTCCAAACGGACAAAGGGATTTCCAACGAATTGTTTATCAGAAGGGTTCGAACATGTCCCCCGTACGCTTCTAACAAGTGAGTGTCCATCGTTGGATTATTTTGCTTCAGAGTAAGTTCCCGTAGTGTTGGCATTTTTGGCAAAGGGTTGGCTTCAAAATATTCCACAAGGTCTGTTTGGAATGTGCTTACTTCCGGTTCTTCCGGTTCGTTTGTATAAGGATGAAGGCTCAACTCAAGACTTTGAAGGTTTGGGGTGTTGCAAAGAACAAGTTGCAAATGTTTACAGCCATCTAATTGGATGCAGTAATTTAAGTCATCGTTATTATTACGGCCGATCCCATTCAGAGTCAAGTATTCTATTTCTTCTCCGTATCTCAATAGCAGCTCCATTTGCAGTTCTTTGTACTTTAAACTCCTTTCTAGTTTATCTCGTAGATATATCTCATATGCAGCCTGCCGCCAATCCTCTACTTCATCTTCATCATCCTCTTCAATTTCCTCTGCAGCCGCACTCCCCTCATCATTTACTTCCGGTTCTTCATCTTCTTCAAGTTTTTCTGTGGATGTTGCATAAATTTTAACTACCCTTCCAATGAAAGGGTTCCCTTGATGGTCTTTGAAAAAATTGAGAAAATTTTCCAAGTTTGAGACACTTCGAAGATTGTAATGTTGCTGGATAATTGAATGGCTCGTGCGGCAGTGGTCGTTTCTATGAAGTGCGCAAAGCTTGTCAAATGAGGCTTTCCATGATTTGCAAACAAGTCGAAACTTCAAATTGAAAGTTAATTGTTGGTTTAGATTTAAGTAGCGCTGGGAGCCATATGGTAGTTCTGGTAGTAGGTACTTTGAGATG